>RXON01002469.1:80000-145054 GCA_009667805.1 Leptobrachium leishanense
AGACCCCCCCCGATATATACACCCGGGTAATAACAAAGGGTGAGAGACCCCCCGATATATACACCCGGGTAATGACAAAGGGCGAGAGGCTCCCTGATATATACCCGGGTAATAACAAAGGGTGAGAGACCCCCCCTATATATACACCCAGGTAATAACAAAGGTTGAGAGGCTCCCTGATATATACCCGGGTAATAACAAAGGGCGAGAGGCTCCCCGTTATATACACCCGGGTAATAACAAAGGGTGAGAGGCTCCCCGTTATATACACCCGGGTAATAACAAAGGGTGAGAGGCTCCCCGTTATATACACCCGGGTATTAACAAAGGGTGAGAGGCTCCCCGTTATATACACCCGGGTAATAACAAAGGGCGAGAGGCTCCCGATATATACACCCGGGTAATAACAAAGGGCGAGAGGCTCCCTGATATATACCCGGGTAATAACAAAGGGTGAGAGACCCCCCCTATATATACACCCAGGTAATAACAAAGGTTGAGAGGCTCCCTGATATATACCCGGGTAATAACAAAGGGCGAGAGGCTCCCCGTTATATACACCCGGTTAATAACAAAGGGTGAGAGGCTCCCCGTTATATACACCCGGGTAATAACAAAGGGTGAGAGGCTCCCCGTTATATACACCCGGGTAATAACAAAGGGTGAGAGGCTCCCCGTTATATACACCCGGGTAATAACAAAGGGCGAGAGGCTCCCCAATATATACACCCGGGTAATAACAAAGGGTGAGAGACCCCCCCCGATATATACACCCGGGTAATAACAAAGGGCGAGAGGCTCCCTGATATATACCCGGGTAATAACAAAGGGTGAGAGACCCCCCTATATATACACCCAGGTAATAACAAAGGTTGAGAGGCTCCCTGATATATACCCGGGTAATAACAAAGGGTGAGAGACCCCCCCTATATATACACCCAGGTAATAACAAAGGTTGAGAGGCTCCCTGATATATACCCGGGTAATAACAAAGGGCGAGAGGCTCCCCGTTATATACACCCGGGTAATAACAAAGGGTGAGAGGCTCCCCGTAATATACACCCGGGTAATAACAAAGGGTGAGAGGCTCCCCGTTATATACACCCGGGTAATAACAAAGGGTGAGAGGCTCCCCGTTATATACACCCGGGTAATAACAAAGGGCGAGAGGCTCCCCGATATATACACCCGGGTAATAACCGGGGACTCCCTCCATATATACACCCGGGTAATAACAAAGGGTGAGAGGCTCCCCGATATATACACCCGGGTAATAACAAAGGGTGAGAGGCTCCCCGATATATATACACACGGGTAATAACAAAGGGTGAGAGGCTCCCCGATATATACACCCGGGTAATTACAAAGGGTGAGAGGCTCCCCGATATACACCCAGGTAATAACAAAGGGTGAGAGGCTCCCTGATATATACCCGGGTAATAACAAAGGGCGAGAGGCTCCCCGATATATACACCTGGGTAATAACAAAGGGCGAGAGGCTCCCCGATATATACACCTGGTAATAACAAAGGCTGGGAGGCTCCCCGATATACACACCCGGGTAATAACAAAGGGTGAGAGGCTCCCCGATATATACACCCAGGTAATTACAAAGGGTGAGAGGCTCCCCGATATACACCCAGGTAATAACAAAGGGTGAGAGACCCCCGATATATACAGCTGGGTAATAACAAAGGGTGAGAGGCTCCCTGATATATACCCGGGTAATAACAAAGGGCGAGAGGCTCCCCGATATATACACCTGGGTAATAACAAAGGGCAAGAGGCTCCCCGATATATACACCTGGGTAATAACAAAGGGCAAGAGGCTCCCCGATATATACACCCGGTAATAACAAAGGCTGGGAGGCTCCCCGATATACACACCCGGGTAATAACAAAGGGTGAGAGGCCCCCCGATATATACACACGGATTTATAACAAAGGTTGAGAGCCCCCGATATATACACACCCGGGTAATAACAAAGGGTGAGAGGCTCCCTGATATATACACCCGGGTAATAACAAAGGGTGAGAGGCCCCCAATATATACACCCGGATTTATAACAAACGGTGAGAGGCTCCCTGATATATACACCCGGATTTATAACAACGGGTGAGAGGCTCCCTGATATATACACCCGGGTAATAAGGCCCCCTCTAATTAATGTGATATAAATCTGATTCTCGTGTTTTTCTCGTGTTCTCTTTCTGTGTCTGCTCCTCTCGAAGCGCCATGAATTGGGACGCGAGGCTGGACGGGATCCTCAGCGCCACAGACAGCAACATGACCAAAATCAAGGTCAGTGTCTGCACCGCCGGCCGGTGATCTGAGGGTGACGCTGCGCTCTGAGGCTCCATGTATAGGCTCTGAAGTCTGCGGCGACAGGAGCCGGGCTTTGTGTGTGCGGCGACAGGAGCCGAGCTTTGTGTCTGCTGCGGCTTTGTGTCTGCGGCGACAGGAGCCGGGCTTTTGTGTCTGCGGCGACAGGAGCCGGGCTTTTGTGTCTGCGGCGACAGGAGCCGGGCTTTTGTGTCTGCGGCGACAGGAGCCGGGCTTTTGTGTCTGCGGCGACAGGAGCCGGGCTTTTGTGTCTGCGGCGACAGGAGCCGGGCTTTTGTGTCTGCGGCGACAGGAGCCGGGCTTTTGTGTCTGCGGCGACAGGAGCCGGGCTTTTGTGTCTGCGGCGACAGGAGCCGGGCTTTTGTGTCTGCGGCGACAGGAGCCGGGCTTTGTGTCTGCGACGACAGGAGCCGGGCTTTGTGTGTGCGGTGACAGGAGCCGGGCTTTGTGTCTGCGGCGACAGGAGCCGAGCTTTGTGTCTGCGGCGACAGGAGCCGAGCTTTGTGTCTGCGGCGACAGGAGCCGAGCTTTGTGTCTGCGGCGACAGGAGCCGAGCTTTGTGTCTGCGGCGGCTTTGTGTCTGCGGCAAACAGGGGCCGGGCTTTGTGTCTGCGGCGACAGGGGCCGGGCTTTGTGTCTGCGGCGACAGGGGCCGGGCTTTGTGTCTGCGGCGACAGGGGCCGGGCTTTGTGTCTGCGGCGACAGGGGCCGGGCTTTGTGTCTGCGGTGACAGGGGCCGGGCTTTGTGTCTGCGGTGACAGGAGCTGGGCTTTGTGTCTGCGGCGGCTTTGTGTCTGCGGCGGCTTTGTGTCTGCGGCGACAGGAGCCGGGCTTTGTGCCGGGCTTTGTGTGTGCGGTGACAGGAGCCGGGCTTTGTGTGTGCGGTGACAGGAGCCGGGCTTTGTGTCTGCGGTGACAGGAGCCGGGCTTTGTGTCTGCGGCGACAGGAGCCGGGCTTTTGTGTCTGCGGCGACAGGAGCCGGGCTTTGTGTCTGCGACGACAGGAGCCGGGCTTTGTGTCTGCGACGACAGGAGCCGGGCTTTGTGTCTGCGACGACAGGAGCCGGGCTTTGTGTCTGCGACGACAGGAGCCGGGCTTTGTGCCTGCGACGACAGGAGCTGAGCTTTGTGTCTGCGGCGGCTTTGTGTCTGCGGCGACAGGAGCCGGGCTTTGTGCCGGGCTTTGTGTGTGCGTGACAGGAGCCGGGCTTTGTGTGTGCGGTGACAGGAGCCGGGCTTTGTGTCTGCGGCGACAGGAGCCGGGCTTTGTGCCGGGCTTTGTGTGTGCGGTGACAGGAGCCGGGCTTTGTGTCTGCGGTGACAGGAGCGAGCTTTGTGTCTGCGGCGGCTTTGTGTCTGTGGCGACAGGAACCGGGCTTTGTGTCTGCGGTGACAGGAGCCGGGCTTTGTGTCTGCGGTGACAGGAGCCGGGCTTTGTGTCTGCGGTGACAGGAGCCGAGCTTTGTGTCTACGGTGACAGGAGCCGGGCTTTGTGTCGGCGGTGACAGGAGCCGGCTTTGTGTCGGCGGTGACAGGAGCCGGGCTTTGTGTCGGCGGTGACAGGAGCCGGGCTTTGTGTCGGCGGTGACAGGAGCCGGGCTTTGTGTCGGCGGTGACAGGAGCCGAGCTTTGTGTCTGCTGCGGCTTTGTGTCTGCGGCGACAGGAGCCGGGCTTTTGTGTCTGCGGCGACAGGAGCCGGGCTTTTGTGTCTGCGCGACAGGAGCCGGGCTTTTGTGTCTGCGGCGACAGGAGCCGGGCTTTGTGTCTGCGGCGACAGGAGCCGGGCTTTGTGTCTGCGACGACAGGAGCCGGGCTTTGTGCCTGCGACGGGAGCCGGGCTTTGTGCCTGCGGCGACAGGAGCCGGGCTTTGTGCCTGCGGCGACAGGAGCCGGGCTTTGTGTCTGCGGCGACAGGAGCCGAGCTTTGTGTCTGCGGCGACAGGGGCCGGGCTTGTGTCTGCGGTGACAGGGGCCGGGCTTTGTGTCTGCGGTGACAGGAGCTGGGCTTTGTGTCTGCGGCGACAGGAGCCGAGCTTTGTGTCTGCGGCGACAGGAGCCGAGCTTTGTGTCTGCGGCGGCTTTGTGTCTGCGGCGACAGGGGCCGAGCTTTGTGTCTGCGGCGGCTTTGTGTCTGCGGCGACAGGAGCCGGGCTTTTTGTGTCTGCGGCGACAGGAGCCGGGCTTTGTGACTGCGGCGACAGGAGCCGGGCTTTGTGACTGCGGCGACAGGAGCCGGGCTTTGTGTCTGCGGCGACAGGAGCCGGGCTTTGTGTATGCGGCGACAGGAGCCGGGCTTTGTGTCTGCGGCGACAGGAGCCGGGCTTTGTGTCTGCGGCGACAGGAGCCGGGCATTGTGTCTGCGGCGACAGGAGCCGGGCTTTGTGTCTGCGGCGACAGGAGCCGGGCTTTGTGTCTGCGGCGACAGGAGCCGGGCTTTGTGTCTGCGGCGACAGGAGCCGGGCTTTGTGTCTGCGGCGATAGGAGCCGGGCTTTGTGTCTGCGGCGACAGGAGCCGGGCTTTGTGTCTGCGGTGACAGGAGCCGGCTTTGTGTCTGCGGTGACAGGAGCCGGGCTTTGTGTCTGCGGTGACAGGAGCCGGGCTTTGTGTCTGCGGTGACAGGAGCCGGGCTTTGTGTCTGCGGGGACAGGAGCCGGGCTTTGTGTCTGCGGTGACAGGAGCCGGGCTTTGTGTCTGCGGTGACAGGAGCCGGGCTTTGTGTCTGCGGTGACAGGAGCCGGGCTTTGTGTCTGCGGTGACAGGAGCCGGGCTTTGTGTGTGCGGCGACAGGAGCCGAGCTTTGTGTCTGCGGCGACAGGAGCCGGGCTTTGTGTCTGCGACGACAGGAGCCGGGCTTTGTGCCTGCGACGACAGGAGCTGAGCTTTGTGTCTGCGGCGGCTTTGTGTCTGCGGCGACAGGAGCCGGGCTTTGTGCCGGGCTTTGTGTGTGCGGTGACAGGAGCCGGGCTTTGTGTGTGCGGTGACAGGAGCCGGGCTTTGTGTCTGCGGCGACAGGAGCCGGGCTTTGTGCCGGGCTTTGTGTGTGCGGTGACAGGAGCCGGGCTTTGTGTCTGCGGTGACAGGAGCCGAGCTTTGTGTCTGCGGCGGCTTTGTGTCTGTGGCGACAGGAGCCGGGCTTTGTGTCTGCGGTGACAGGAGCCGGGCTTTGTGTCTGCGGTGACAGGAGCCGGGCTTTGTGTCTGCGGTGACAGGAGCCGGGCTTTGTGTCTGCGGTGACAGGAGCCGAGCTTTGTGTCTACGGTGACAGGAGCCGGGCTTTGTGTCGGCGGTGACAGGAGCCGGGCTTTGTGTCGGCGGTGACAGGAGCCGGGCTTTGTGTCGGCGGTGACAGGAGCCGAGCTTTGTGTCTGCTGCGGCTTTGTGTCTGCGGCGACAGGAGCCGGGCTTTGTGTCTGCGGCGACAGGAGCCGGGCTTTTGTGTCTGCGGCGACAGGAGCCGGGCTTTTGTGTCTGCGGCGACAGGAGCCGGGCTTTTGTGTCTGCGGCGACAGGAGCCGGGCTTTTGTGTCTGCGGCGACAGGAGCCGGGCTTTGTGTCTGCGACGACAGGAGCCGGGCTTTGTGCCTGCGACGACAGGAGCCGGGCTTTGTGCCTGCGGCGACAGGAGCCGGGTTTTGTGTCTGCGGCGACAGGAGCCGAGCTTTGTGTCTGCGGTGACAGGGGCCGGGCTTTGTGTCTGCGGTGACAGGGGCCGGGCTTTGTGTCTGCGGTGACAGGGGCCGGGCTTTGTGTCTGCGGTGACAGGAGCTGAGCTTTGTGTCTGCGGCGACAGGAGCCGAGCTTTGTGTCTGCGGCGACAGGAGCCGAGCTTTGTGTCTGCGGCGGCTTTGTGTCTGCGGCGACAGGAGCCGGGATTTTTGTGTCTGCGGCGACAGGAGCCGGGCTTTGTGTCTGCGGTGACAGGAGCCGGGCTTTGTGTGTGCGGCGACAGGAGCCGGGCTTGTGTCTGCGGCGACAGGAGCCGGGCTTTGTGTCTGCGGCGACAGGAGCCGGGCTTTGTGTCTGCGACGACAGGAGCCGGGCTTTGTGCCTGCGACGACAGGAGCTGAGCTTTGTGTCTGCGGCGGCTTTGTGTCTGCGGCGACAGGAGCCGGCTTTGTGCGGGCTTTGTGTGTGCGGTGACAGGAGCCGGGCTTTGTGTGTGCGGTGACAGGAGCCGGGCTTTGTGTGTGCGGTGACAGGAGCCGGGCTTTGTGTCTGCGGCGACAGGAGCCGGGCTTGTGCCGGCTTTGTGTGTGCGGTGACAGGGGCCGGGCTTTGTGTCTGCGGTGACAGGAGCCGAGCTTTGTGTCTGCGGCGGCTTTGTGTCTGTGGCGACAGGAGCCGGGCTTTGTGTCTGCGGTGACAGGAGCCGGGCTTTGTGTCTGCGGTGACAGGAGCCGGGCTTTGTGTCTGCGGTGACAGGAGCCGAGCTTTGTGTCTGCGGTGACAGGAGCCGGGCTTTGTGTCGGCGGTGACAGGAGCCGGGCTTTGTGTCGGCGGTGACAGGAGCCGGGCTTTGTGTCGGCGGTGACAGGAGCCGGGCTTTGTGTCTGCGGCGACAGGAGCCGGGCTTTGTGTGTGCGGTGACAGGAGCCGGGCTTTGTGTCTGCGGTGACAGGAGCCGAGCTTTGTGTCTGCGGCGGCTTTGTGTCTGTGGCGACAGGAGCCGGGCTTTGTGTCTGCGGTGACAGTAGCCGGGCTTTGTGTCTGCGGTGACAGGAGCCGGGCTTTGTGTCTGCGGTGACAGGAGCCGAGCTTTGTGTCTACGGTGACAGGAGCCGGGCTTTGTGTCGGCGGTGACAGGAGCCGGGCTTGTGTCGGCGGTGACAGGAGCCGGGCTTTGTGTCGGCGGTGACAGGAGCCGAGCTTTGTGTCTGCTGCGGCTTTGTGTCTGCGGCGACAGGAGCCGGGCTTTGTGTCTGCGGCGACAGGAGCCGGGCTTTTGTGTCTGCGGCGACAGGAGCCGGGCTTTGTGTCTGCGGCGACAGGAGCCGGGCTTTGTGTCTGCGGCGACAGGAGCCGGGCTTTTGTGTCTGCGGCGACAGGAGCCGGCTTTTGTGTCTGCGGCGACAGGAGCCGGGCTTTTGTGTCTGCGGCGACAGGAGCCGGGCTTTTGTGTCTGCGGCGACAGGAGCCGGGCTTTTGTGTCTGCGGCGACAGGAGCCGGGCTTTTGTGTCTGCGGCGACAGGAGCCGGGCTTTGTGTCTGCGACGACAGGAGCCGGCTTTGTGCCTGCGACGACAGGAGCCGGTCTTTGTGCCTGCGGCGACAGGAGCCGGGTTTTGTGTCTGCGGCGACAGGAGCCGAGCTTTGTGTCTGCGGTGACAGGGGCCGGGCTTTGTGTCTGCGGTGACAGGGGCCGGGCTTTGTGTCTGCGGTGACAGGAGCCGGGCTTTGTGTGTGCGGTGACAGGAGCCGGGCTTTGTGTCTGCGGTGACAGGAGCCGGGCTTTGTGTCTGCGGTGACAGGAGCCGGGTTTTGTGTCTGCGGCGACAGGAGCCGAGCTTTGTGTCTGCGGCGACAGGAGCCGAGCTTTGTGTCTGCGGTGACAGGGGCCGGGCTTTGTGTCTGCGGTGACAGGAGCCGAGCTTTGTGTCTGCGGCGACAGGAGCCGAGCTTTGTGTCTGCGGCGGCTTTGTGTCTGCGGCGACAGGGGCCGAGCTTTGTGTCTGCGGCGACAGGAGCCGAGCTTTGTGTCTGCGGCGACAGGAGCCGAGCTTTGTGTCTGCGGTGACAGGGCCGGTTTTGTGTCTGCGGTGACAGGAGCCGAGCTTTGTGTCTGCGGCGACAGGAGCCGAGCTTTGTGTCTGCGGCGGCTTTGTGTCTGCGGCGACAGGGGCCGAGCTTTGTGTCTGCGGCGACAGGAGCCGAGCTTTGTGTCTGCGGCGACAGGAGCCGAGCTTTGTGTCTGCGGCGGCTTGTGTCTGCGGCGACAGGGGCGAGCTTTGTGTCTGCGGCGGCTTGTGTCTGCGGCGACAGGAGCCGGGATTTTTGTGTCTGCGGCGACAGGAGCCGGGCTTTGTGTGTGCGGCGACAGGAGCCGGGCTTTGTGTGTGCGGCGACAGGAGCCGGGCTTTGTGTCTGCGGCGACAGGAGCCGGGCTTTGTGTCTGCGACGACAGGAGCCGGGCTTTGTGCCTGCGACGACAGGAGCTGAGCTTTGTGTCTGCGGCGGCTTTGTGTCTGCGGCGGCTTTGTGTCTGCGGCGACAGGAGCCGGGCTTTGTGCCGGGCTTTGTGTGTGCGGTGACAGGAGCCGGGCTTTGTGTGTGCGGTGACAGGAGCCGGGCTTTGTGTGTGCGGTGACAGGAGCCGGGCTTTGTGTCTGCGGCGACAGGAGCCGGGCTTTGCCGGCTTTGTGTGTGCGGTGACAGGAGCCGGGCTTTGTGTCTGCGGTGACAGGAGCCGAGCTTTGTGTCTGCGGCGGCTTTGTGTCTGTGGCGACAGGAGCCGGGCTTTGTGTCTGCGGTGACAGGAGCCGGGCTTTGTGTCTGCGGTGACAGGAGCCGGGCTTTGTGTCTGCGGTGACAGGAGCCGAGCTTTGTGTCTACGGTGACAGGAGCCGGGCTTTGTGTCGGCGGTGACAGGAGCCGGGCTTTGTGTCGGCGGTGACAGGAGCCGGGCTTTGTGTCGGCGGTGACAGGAGCCGGGCTTTGTGTCGGCGGTGACAGGAGCCGGGCTTTGTGTCGGCGGTGACAGGAGCCGGGCTTTGTGTCTGCTGCGGCTTTGTGTCTGCGGCGACAGGAGCCGGGCTTTTGTGTCTGCGGCGGCTTTGTGTCTGCGGCGACAGGGGCCGAGCTTTGTGTCTGCGGCGGCTTTGTGTCTGCGGCGACAGGAGCCGGGCTTTTTGTGTCTGCGGCGACAGGAGCCGGGCTTTGTGACTGCGGCGACAGGAGCCGGGCTTTGTGTCTGCGGCGACAGGAGCCGGGCTTTGTGTATGCGGCGACAGGAGCCGGGCTTTGTGTCTGCGGCGACAGGAGCCGGGCTTTGTGTCTGCGGCGACAGGAGCCGGGCATTGTGTCTGCGGCGACAGGAGCCGGGCTTTGTGTCTGCGGCGACAGGAGCCGGGCTTTGTGTCTGCGGCGACAGGAGCCGGGCTTTGTGTCTGCGGCGACAGGAGCCGGGCTTTGTGTCTGCGGCGACAGGAGCCGGGCTTTGTGGCTGCGGCGACAGGAGCCGGGCTTTGTGTCTGCGGCGACAGGAGCCGAGCTTTGTGTGTGCGGCGACAGGAGCCGGGCTTTGTGTCTGCGGTGACAGGAGCCGAGCTTTGTGTGTGCGGTGACAGGAGCCGGGCTTTGTGTCTGCGGCGACAGGAGCCGAGCTTTGTGTCTGCGGTGACAGGAGCCGGGCTTTGTGTCTGCGGTGACAGGAGCCGGGCTTTGTGTCTGCGGTGACAGGAGCCGGGCTTTGTGTCTGCGGTGACAGGAGCCGGGCTTTGTGTCTGCGGTGACAGGAGCCGGGCTTTGGTGTCTGCGGTGACAGGAGCCGGGCTTTGTGTCTGCGGGGACAGGAGCCGGGCTTTGTGTCTGCGGTGACAGGAGCCGGCTTTGTGTCTGCGGTGACAGGGGCCGGGCTTTGTGTCTGCGGTGACAGGAGCAGAGCTTTGTGTGTGCGGTGACAGGAGCCGAGCTTTGTGTGTGCTGTGACAGGAGCCGGGCTTTGTGTCTGCGGTGACAGGAGCCGGGCTTTGTGTCTGCGGCGACAGGAGCCGGGCTTTGTGTCTGCGGTGACAGGAGCCGGGCTTTGTGTCTGCGGTGACAGGAGCCGAGCTTTGTGTCTGCGGTGACAGGAGCCGGGCTTTGTGTCTGCGGTGACAGGAGCCGGGCTTTGTGTCTGCGGTGACAGGAGCCGGGCTTTGTGTGTGCGGCGACAGGAGCCGAGCTTTGTGTCTGCGGGGACAGGAGCCGGGCTTTGTGTCTGCGGTGACAGGAGCCGGGCTTTGTGTCTGCGGTGACAGGAGCCGGGCTTTGTGTCTGCGGTGACAGGAGCCGGGCTTTGTGTGTGCGGTGACAGGAGCCGGGCTTTGTGTCTGCGGCGACAGGAGCCGAGCTTTGTGTCTGCGGTGACAGGAGCCGGGCTTTGTGTCTGCGGTGACAGGAGCCGGGCTTTGTGTGTGCGGTGACAGGAGCCGGGCTTTGTGTGTGCGGTGACAGGAGCAGAGCTTTGTGTGTGCGGTGACAGGAGCCGAGCTTTGTGTCTGCGGTGACAGGAGCCGAGCTTTGTGTCTGCGGTGACAGGAGCCGGGCTTTGTGTCTGCGGTGACAGGAGCCGGGCTTTGTGTGTGCGGTGACAGGAGCCGGGCTTTGTGTGTGCGGTGACAGGAGCAGAGCTTTGTGTGTGCGGTGACAGGAGCCGAGCTTTGTGTGTGCTGTGACAGGAGCTGGGCTTTGTGTCTGCGGTGACAGGAGCCGGGCTTTGTGTCTGCGGTGACAGGAGCCGGGCTTTGTGTCTGCGGTGACAGGAGCCGGGCTTTGTGTCTGCGGTGACAGGAGCCGGGCTTTGTGTCTGCGGTGACAGGAGCCGGGCTTTGTGTCTGCGGTGACAGGAGCCGGGCTTTGTGTCTGCGGTGACAGGAGCCGGGCTTTGTGTCTGCGGTGACAGGAGCCGAGCCTGGTCCATTAAACAAAACAGAAATTCAGACATGCTGCCAATTCCGCCGCAGGTCTGACACACTGGTGGGTTTGCCGCGGGTTGTTCCAGGAGATGTTCCGCAGGGTGCGCGGCGGACTGTGTGAGAGTCTTTATAGCGGTCATTTTCGGTTCTGCCAAACTCTGGCCCTTCAGATGTTTCTGGATTACAACTCCCATGATTCCCTGTCCATCTTTTACAGTGGAAGAATTCTGGGAGTTGTAGGCATCAGCATCAGGAGGGCCGTGAGTTTGACAGCTCTGCTCTACAGCGGTAAGAACTCCACGTCCTATGATGCTTTGCAGAATAAAGCCTGAAATAATGATTTCCTGTCTTGTTTTTTTCCTGCAGGAACGTCTTTACGCCCGCGGCGAGATCACCAGAGGTACGTCACGCCCAGGTATCAACGGGTCACTCACTGCGCAGCGTGGTGACACTAAAATACAACAGCGATGCAACGCGGTGACCCCAAAATCCAACACCAGCAGCCGGTGACACCAAATAACACTCTTCTTGCAACTCTGGTCAATTCTGGCAACTCAGATAAACAAAACCCGACACCGGCAGAAGAAACAACTTCAAGAATGAGCAACGCCGGCAGCGCGGTTATTCCTCTTTGCAACGTGTAACCATTCAACGGATCTTGCCGCGGTTTGTAACGCCAGGGAATAAACTGCGGCGACTTTAAAGAAGCAACACTGGACGACTTAAAACTGAAATACCGGGGTGGGGGGGTCTGCGCCAGGGTTATCACCTTTGTGGAGAAACTCAGTGAAAAATCCAGAGAAACCCTGTGGCGGCTCCTAAACCAGTGCTGGCGAACCACGGTGCCCTGAGGTTTCTAAACTACATGTCCCATGATGCTTAGTCACACATAAGGCTGGCAGAGCATCTTGGGACATGTAGTTCAGAAACCTCTGCGGTGACGAGGTTTGCCGTTACTGTCCTAAACCGTGAATTCACCGTAGCCCGACGTAAAATCTCGTTCCTTTTAGTGAATGACCCCCTAAGTGTTTGCCGCTGTATTTAAGCCGGAGGGTGTTTCGGGAAACCTGGGTGTTTTTCTGATGATTTTCTGCCCTTTCCTAGGAGACGTCCCGTTTGATCTGCCGCAAACGAGGTCCCCCCTTTATGAAGATATTTACTCTAAACCTTCCTCTCTGTGGGCTCCGTACACCGATGGCTCCGGCAGAGCGTCACCGAATGGGGACCATGTGACCGCGGGCAGCCAGCTCCTGGCGCAGGCCAAGGTAAGGACACGCATTACGGCACGCGGCAATGTGGGGCAAAGCCAGGGCTTACTGGCACTCAATGATACATGACCTGCCCCCCCCCCCCTAATGTGACCTTTACACTTAAAATGGCCGAGACATATAACGGCTTTAATGATATGAGCCGGAACACGGCGGTAACAGCGATCAGAGCAAGGGTCTTCATTAAAGTGCGGCAGCCAGTAACGCCCTGAGGGGGACTGGAATGACAGGTGTCTCTTTCTGCAGATGATCACCTCCCTTCATCAGGCCGTCACCAGGCTGGAGCGAGACCGAGACCAGCACCAGCAGAGGATCCGAAGCCTGGAAGGTAGGAGGGAGGCTGACGTCTAGGTCTGTACCGGGGAGCAGAATACAGGGATAAGATTCAGGGGGTTATAATGAGTGTAAATCCCTGTACAGTACAGATACAAGGTGTTGCTGTAATTGCCATACACAGGCATTATGCAGCACATACAGATACAAGGTGTTGCTGTAATTGTCACACACAGGCATTATGCAGCACATACAGATACAAGGTGTTGTTGTAATTGCCATACACAGGCATTATGCAGCACATACAGATACAAGGTGTTGCTGTAATTGCCATACACAGGCATTATGCAGCACATACAGATACAAGGTGTCGCTGTAATTGCCATACACAGGCATTATGCAGCACATACAGATACAAGGTGTTGTTGTAATTGCCATACGCAGGCATTATGCAGCACATACAGATACAAGGTGTTGCTGTAATTGCCATACACAGGCATTATGCAGCACATACAGATACAAGGTGTTGTTGTAATTGCCATACGCAGGCATTATGCAGCACATACAGATACAAGGTGTCGCTGTAATTGCCGTACACAGGCATTATGCAGCACATACAGATACAAGGTGTCGCTGTAATTGCCATACACAGACATTATGCGGCACATACAGATACAAGGTGTTGCTGTAATTTCCATACAAAGACATTATGCAGCACCTACAGATACAAGGTGTTACTGTAATTTCCATACACAGGCGTTATGCGGCACATACAGATACAAGGTGTCGCTGTATTTGCCATACACAGACATTATGCGGCACATACAGATACAAGGTGTTGCTGTAATTTCCATACAAAGACATTATGCAGCACCTACAGATACAAGGTGTTGCTGTTATTGCCACACACAGGCATTATGCAGCACATACAGATACAAGGTGTTGCTGTAATTGCCATACACAGGCATTATGCGGCACATACAGATACAAGGTGTTGCTGTAATTGCCACACACAGGCATTATGCAGCACATACAGATACAAGGTGTTGCTGTAATTGCCATACACAGGCATTATGCAGCACATACAGATACAGTGTTACTGTAATTGCCATACACAGGCATTATGCGGCACATACAGATACAAGTGTTGCTGTAATTGCCATACACAGGCCATATGCGGACATACAGATACAAGGTGTTGCGTATTGTCATACACAGGCCATATGCGGCACATACAGATACAAGGTTTGCTGTAATTGCCATACACAGGCATTATGTAGCACATACAGATACAAGGTGTTGCTGTAATGCCACACACAGGCATTATGCAGCACATACAGATACAAGGTGTTGCTGTAATTGCCATACACAGGCATTATGCGGCACATACAGATACAAGGTGTTGCTGTAATTGTCATACACAGGCATTATGCGGCACATACAGATACAAGGTGTTGCTGTAATTCTAAGTCATGTACTCGGAGGCTCCTATTTGCATTTCTCCCTTTATTGCAAACACAGCAGCAAAGGGTTAACTTTGAAAAATGTAACACACAGAAAAAAACCAACAACCCCTCCCCAGCCTGGGGAGGCCCTCCCATAGTCCAGGTCCCGCCCCAATCCCATGTTCAAGTCAGCACTCTGGGATCTTCCTCTTCCTTTGCTGCTCTCGCAGCGGCAACATCGTGGACCAGATAAGTATACCGGCGCTCGCGCTGAAAAGCTTATCTGTCCCTTGTTTCCATTCTGCAACGTTTTTATTTTATTTCAACCTTACTATTTAACCTTTACTGTTCTGGATCCCTGCTCCTGGTCATAGCCGCGGACGAGGATCGTTTCTTTCATTCCCTCCGGCGGCGGGCCGTTACCCGCTGACGGGGGTGGTCTTTGCTTTACTTTACTTTAACAGCTGTTGTCTCTCGCGCTGCCTGTCACCGCTCGCTCAGACCCAGCTCCGATTGCACGAGTTCCCCCAGCCGCCCGCTAAGCTCCCCGCTCGCGCGCGGCCTCTACCCGGACCTTGACGCCGCCCCTTCACATGGCCGAATCTCGCGCGATTCCCGGCCGCCATCTTGGGGAATTTTTTCTGCGCGCATTCACTGCCCTCACGAGCTCCACGCAGTTTACAGCTCTCCTCCGACTCCAGGCACCATGTCTCTCTCAAAAATAAGCGCATCCAGCCCCACTCGGTCTGACAATGTCTCAGAATCCAGCTCTGTGCGCACACGCTCAGTGGATAAAAAATCTCACAAACGAATTTCAAGAACGGAGATGCGTCTCCAACGGCTGGAAGCTTCCATCCAGGCCTCCATGTCCACAGCTGTCCGTTCTGCTGTCTCCTCACTGTCTGACACATGGGAGAGATCACTGTCAGCGATGCTGCAAGTGCAGGTACCTGCTACCCCTGATAGACAGCCTTCCCCTACCCGGTCTCAAGGCTCCAGACGCAGTTCTGCGCAAGGCCCCTCTAATGAGACGACGCCTGATCCCCTGGGGGACGATTATGTGCCGTCTAAGGACGCGCACGCTGCAACAAGCAGCCGCGGGGATGGCAGCCTCACCTCACTGCCAGGTCCCAGTACCCAGTTGGTCCCTCGTAAGAGAGCCCTCGACCGCGGGGCCCCTCGAGCGGTCACCTCCAAAAGACAACGCCAGGCGACACCTGCGCTGATCGAGTATTCGGACACGGATGAATACGAGGATCCGATGACTGATGAGGACGAGGTCCTGGAGATCCACGCTCCAGAGGATCACGCCCTCATGGCCGCAGTGGTTCCCGCCAGAGCTGTCCGCTCCAACAGCTCGGTCATCCTTGACCCACAGGGCAACCCACTGTTCGAGCCTGAGGACCTCAAACATCCTAGGTCCACAGCCTGGTGTCCCGCTGCGCATGTCGAGCAATGGGTTGATGCCCATATGCGCCGGCCACTCGAGAAAGTGGACCGTGCGAGACTACGGGCGGAATGCCCTAGACCCACCACCACGGGTAAAACGTGCCTGACCCCAGTAGTGGACAAGAGTTTCCAAAAGTACACCGGCAGGCGTGGTTGGTCAGCCAAAAAAGGCATCGACCGTGTCCTGAAAAGTTGCCAGGACAAAGTGCTAGATGTTGCAGGCCCTATGGTCCGCATATTTGAGTTGGTGGAGGATCTCTTCTTGGACCCCAAACAAGTGGGCGAGTGGCTGCAGCATGCGTTTTGCCTCCTGGGGAACGCCAACGCCGCTATCTCTGCTGAACGCAGGAAGAGTATTTTATTAAAAGTTGACTCCGGTCTGGTTGACCTGGCCACCAATGATTTAGGCGCAAAGGCCCAGGGCATGCTCTTTGGCAAACCTTTCTTAAAAGATATGGGCAAATACACCCAGGCTTTCCAGTCCATTGACAAGTCTGAGTCAACCATGAAACGCATCTTCGCGAACAAGAAGCGAGTTTTTGGTAGAGCCGGCAGCTATAGGGGTCGCGCTGCCGGCCGAGCGGGCTATAACACCTCCCGCAACGCTCAAGGCCCCGCTGCTGCAAACACCTCCTCTAGCAACACCGGTTCCGCTGGTCCGGTCCCGTACACGAGAGCCGGTCCCTGGCGTGGCAGAGGTTACCGTGGCGGCAGAGGTTCCTCCTACTACCGACGAGGAGCAGGTATGTCCTTACCAAATTATTCCTTGTTCCCAAGTGCAGGTGGGGGGCCGCCTCTGTCTTTTTTCCCGCGCTTGGCGACGCATATCATCGGACCCGTGGGTCCTTCAGGTAGTCTCGGGGCTCCTCCTAGAGTTCGTATCCCCTCCTGTACAAGACTCCCTCCCATTGCCCCTTCGTTTTGCGCAAGACCAGATGAATCTGGTTCAAGAGGAAATACACGCGCTCCACGAGAAAGGCGCTATAGAGCTCGCATCCCCGCTCCACCTGGGTTCCTCAGCACCCTTTTTCTCGTAGCGAAAAAAGGGGGCGGCAGGCGTCCCGTTATCAACCTCCGGTCCTTGAACGAGTGGGTGGTCTACCACCACTTCAAGATGGAGGGCATCCACACCCTCAGGGATTTCCTATCCCAAAACGATTGGATGGTCAAGCTCGATCTAAAGGACGCCTACCTTTCGGTCCCGATCGACCAGGCGCTTCGCGACTTCCTCAAGTTCGCGTGGGGCCCTCACACCTGGCGGTTTACATGCCTACCCTTTGGCCTGTCATCCGCCCCGTGGTGCTTCACCAAACTGCTAAAACCGGTGGTACACCACCTACGCGCCCAGGGTGTACAGTTAATCATCTACCTAGATGACATACTTTTGATGTCCCCCTCTCGCAGGTCCCTATTACTACATCTCTCCTGGATGATAACCCTCCTCCAGGATCTAGGGTTCCTAATAAACGAGGAAAAATCTATCCTAGTTCCCTCGCGCCACCTGGAGTTCCTGGGATTCCTGGTGGATTCAGCTCAAATGTCTTTACGCCTGCCAAACCCCAAAGTAGTTTCCATAAAAAAGGAGATTCGATCTCTCCTGCGAGTGGGCTTTTGCTCCCTACGCTCTCTGGCCCGTATGGTCGGACTCCTGGCAGCGGCAAGACTAGCTATTCCCCCGGGTCCGCTTCACTACAGGGCCCTCCAGTTCTTGAAGGCCCGTTCTCTCCGGTCCGGTCTGGATTACGCAGACAGCATCAGCCTCACTCCGGACGCGGTGGTAGATCTCCGATGGTGGCTCCTCAACATTGTTCGCTGGAACGGGAAGCCGATCCGTTCGCCACCTCCCTCCATGGTAGTGGACTCCGACGCCAGCAAGACCGGTTGGGGTGCCCGCTGCGGCTCAGAAGAGACGGGCGGTCGCTGGTCACGAGAAGAAGCAGATTACCACATCAATGCTTTAGAACTTCTGGCCGGTCTGTTCGCCCTCCAGTGCTTCACGAAGCAACGTCAGCCAGACAGCGTTCTTCTAAGAATGGACAACGTGTTCGCAGTGCGATCCTGGCGGACAGACTGCAACTATTGGCATGGTTGATCTCTGGCAACCCCGTGGACTCACAGGCATTTCGGACCGCACTGCAGACCTCCTCCTCCAATCCTGGGCTCCCGGAACCCGATCTTACCGCGCAGCCTGGGACAAATGGACTGCTTGGTGTATGGGGGGGGTTGGGATCCCTTTACGGCCCCTCTGAACGTGGTCCTAGACTTTCTCACCGTCCAGTTCGATGAGGGGAAGGCCTACCGGACGGTCAACGTAACCCGTTCGGCCTTGTCGGCTGGCCATGCGGGCCTTTCGGGGGTTCCTATTGGGAACCACCCGTTGGTTTGTCGTCTTTTACGCGGCATGCGTCTTACTAGACCACCCGCTCCCCGCTACACATCCACTTGGGATGTTAATCTAGTTCTGTCCCTCTTGTGTTCCTGGCAAGATAATGACCTCTTATCTCTCAGGGCTCTTTCCGCCAAATTGATCATGCTGTTCTGTTTAGTCGCTTGTAAGCGCGTCAGTGATGTTCGCGCTCTGGATTTTGGGGCTCGATCTTTTGTACCCGAAGGCGTACGTTTTCGTATCTCACGACGCACAAAGACTTCACTGACTTTTGTCCTTTTTCCCGCTTTTCCTGCCGAACCCCTTTTGTGTCCAGTACGATGCCTACGGACCTACGAGTCCCGTACTGCCCCCTTCCGTTCCCTACCAGACTCGCCCCTGTTTTTATCTTTTTGTCCTCCCCACCGACTGGTGGTTTCTGCTACTCTTGCACGCTGGCTGCGCTGGCTTATGGAGTTGGCAGGAGTCGACGTCACCTGCTTTGGGGCTCTTTCCGTACGTAGTGCTGTGGCCTCCAGGGCAGTGTCGGTGGGCTGTCGCATTGAGGATATAATGCGAGCGGCCGATTGGTCTAGGGAATCCACTTTCCGCACATTTTATTTTAAACCTATTGCGGCAATGTCGGATGCTGTCTTAGGACGGCGTTAAACTTGCAAATAGGAGCCTCCGAGTACATGACTTAGAATTCATAAATTTTCCTATTAACATGACGGAAAGTTTAAATTCTAATAATGACTCGGAGGCGAGTATTTCCCACCCTTCCCTCCCTGTTCCTGTCCTGTCCTACACACACCCGCATATGAGGTTTACATTCACGAATGTTATTAAACTTCACACTGTTCATGAGTAGTGTCTTTTATTCACACATTTAGCGCTGCTGTCAGTGTGTCTGTTTATGGATACACCCTGTTACGGCTCCGCCTCTAACTTCTATTCCTTGTCCCTTACTGTTTTTCAGCGTCCTAAATGGATTTACATCTGCTGGATATGCCTGATATCTTCGGATCCGTTTCCGTTAGTTGTTGAAGCTGGTCCGTTCTAGTTGGCTTTGTTGCCTTGTCGCAGGCTCGGAAGAGGAAGTGGAAGATCCCAGAGTGCTGACTTGAACATGGGATTGGGGCGGGACCTGGACTATGGGAGGGCCTCCCCAGGCTGGGGAGGGGTTGTTGGTTTTTTTCTGTGTGTTACATTTTTCAAAGTTAACCCTTTGCTGCTGTGATTGCAATAAAGGGAGAAATGCAAATACTCGCCTCTGAGTCATTATTAGAATTTAAACTTTCCGTCATGTTAATAGGAAAATTTATGAATTGCCACACACAGGCATTATGCAGCACATACAGATACAAGGTGTTGCTGTAATTGCCACACACAAGCATTATGCAGCACATACAGATACAAGGTGTTGCTGTAATTGCCATACACAGGCATTATGCAGCACATACAGATACAAGGTGTTGCTGTAATTGCCATACACAGGCATTATGCAGCACATACAGATACAAGGTGTTGCTGTAATTGCCATGCACAGGCATTATGTGGCACATACAGATACAAGGTGTTGCTGTAATTGCCATACACAGGCATTATGCAGCACATACAGATACAAGGTGTTGCTGTAATTGCCATGCACAGGCATTATGTGGCACATACAGATACAAGGTGTTGCTGTAATTGCCATGCACAGGCATTATGTGGCACATACAGATACAAGGTGTTGCTGTAATTGCCATACACAGGCATTATGCAGCACATACAGATACAAGGTGTTGCTGTAATTGCCATGCACAGGCATTATGTGGCACATACAGATACAAGGTGTTGCTGTAATTGCCATACACAGGCATTATGCGGCACATACAGATACAAGGTGTTGCTGTAATTGCCATACACAGGCATTATGCAGCACATACAGATACAAGGTGTTGCTGTAATTGCCATACACAGGCATTATGCGGCACATACAGATACAAGTGTTGCTGTAATTGCCATACACAGGCATTATGCAGCACATACAGATACAAGGTGTTGCTGTAATTGCCATACACAGGCATTATGCAGCACATACAGATACAAGGTGTTGCTGTAATTGCCATACACAGGACATTATGCAGCACATACAGATACAAGGTGTTGCTGTAATTGCCATACACAGGCATTATGCGGCACATACAGATACAAGTGTTGCTGTAATTGCCATACACAGGCATTATGCAGCACATACAGATACAAGGTGTTGCTGTAATTGCCATACACAGGCATTATGCAGCACATACAGATACAAGGTGTTGCTGTAATTGCCATACACAGGCATTATGCAGCACATACAGATACAAGGTGTTACTGTAATTGCCATACACAGGCATTATGCAGCACATACAGATACAAGGTGTTGCTGTAATTGCCATACACAGGCATTATGCAGCACATACAGATACAAGGTGTTGCTGTAATTGCCATACACAGGCATTATGCAGCACATACAGATACAAGGTGTTGCTGTAATTGTCATACACAGGCATTATGCAGCACATACAGATACAAGGTGTTGCTGTAATTGCACACACAGGCATTATGCAGCACATACAGATACAAGGTGTTGCTGTAATTGCACACACAGGCATTATGCAGCACATACAGATACAAGGTGTTGCTGTAATTGCCATACACAGGCATTATGCAGCACATACAGATACAAGGTGTTGCTGTAATTGCCATACACAGGCATTATGCAGCACATACAGATACAAGGTGTTGCTGTAATTGTCAGACACAGGCATTATGCAGCACATACAGATACAAGGTGTTGCTGTAATTGCACACACAGGCATTATGCAGCACATACAGATACAAGGTGTTGCTGTAATTGCACACACAGGCATTATGCAGCACATACAGATATTGCATTGCTTATAATCGCATTCTGATCACTATGAATCCCCATAAGCAGGAGTTCTCACCATTTTATTATCTGTTTGCAGCGCATTTACTGCATCTGCCTGTATGCTGATAATGCAGACCCCATGTGACAATGTGCCTGATAAGGGACGTCATCTAGAGTTTACAACCTTTCGGCCCAGTGAAATTTCTGTAACGGATAAACCAACACATGGAAGATTTAAAATGAGCAAATTTAAACTTTTTCTAAATGAACTATTTCAGTATATTTGTTAATTTCTCGTCGCACGTTTGAAATAAATGTGCCGATAATTTTATTTTTCCCAACAAACACTGCTTGGTAGTGAAGGGGTTAAGTGAAATGCTGAATATCCCCCAGATGGCGATAATATCTGTCTCTCCTCCTCTCCTGCTTTCCCTCTGTTTCCCGCTTTGCCGCTGTCTCACTTTGTGCTCTGCTTTGTCTCTGCTCCACTTTATCTGTGTCTCGCTCTGTCTCTCTGCCCGTTCTGTCTCTCTGCCCGTTCTGTCTCTCTGCCCGCTCTGTCTCTCTGCCCCGCCCTGTCTCTCTGCCCGCTCTGTCTCTCTGCCGCTCTGTCCCGCTCTGTCTCTCTGGCCCGCTCTGTCTCGCTGTGCCTGCTCTGTCTCTCTGCCCGCGCTCTCTTGCTCTGTCTCTCTGTGCCCGCTCTGTCTCTCTGTGCCCGCTCTGTCTCTCTGTGCCCGCTCTGTCTCTCTGCCCGCTCTGTCTCTCTGCCCGCTCTGTCTCTCTGCCTGCTCTGTCTCACTGCCCTCTCTGTCTCGCTCTGTCTCTCTGCCCGCTCTGTCTCTCTGTGCCCGCTCTGTCTCGCTCTGTCTCTCTGTGCCCGCTCTGTCTCACTCTGTCTCTCTGTGCCTGCTCTGTCTCTCTGCCCTGCACTCTCACTCTGTCTCTGTGCCCGCTCTGTCTCTCTGTGCCCGCTCTGTCTCTCTGTGCCCGCTCTGCCCTCTCTGTCTCTCTGTGCCCGCTCTGTCTCGCTCTGTCTCTCTGTGCCCGCTCTGTCTCGCTCTGTCTCTCTGCCCGCTCTGTCTCACTCTGTCTCTCTGTGCCTGCTCTGTCTCTCTGCCTGCGCTCTCTCACTCTCTCTGTGCCCGCTCTGTCTCTCTGTGCCCGCTCTGTCTCGCTCTGTCTCTCTGCCCTCTCTGTCTCGCTCTGTCTCTCTGTGCCCGCTCTGTCTCGCTGTCTCTCTGCCCGCTCTGTCTCACTCTGTCTCTCTGTGCCCGCTCTGTCTCGCTGTCTCTCTGCCCGCTCTGTCTCACTCTGTCTCTCTGTGCCTGCTCTGTCTCTCTGCCTGTGCTCTCTCACTCTGTCTCTGTGCCCGCTCTGTCTCTTTGTGCCCTCTCTGTCTCGCTCTGTCTCTCTGTGCCCGCTCTGTCTCGCTGTCTCTCTGCCTGCTCTGTCTCACTCTGTCTCTCTCTGCCTGCTCTGTCTCTCTGCCTGTGCTCTCTCACTCTGTCTCTGTGCCCGCTCTGTCTCTCTGTGCCCGCTCTGTCTCGCTCTGTCTCTCTGCCCTCTCTGTCTCGCTCTGTCTCTTTGTGCCCGCTCTGTCTCGCTCTGTCTCTCTGCCCGCTCTGTCTCGCTCAGTCTCTCTGCCCGCTCTGTCTCGCTCTGTCTCTCTGCCCGCTCTGTCTCGCTCTGTCTCTCTGCCCGCTCTGTCTCGCTCTGTCTCTCTGCCCTCTCTATCTCGCTCTGTCTCGCTCTGTCTCTCTGTGCCCGCTCTGTCTCGCTCTGTCTCTCTGCCCGCGCTCTCTCACTCTCTCTCTGTGCCCGCTCTGTCTCTCTGTGCCCGCTCTGTCTCTCTGTGCCCGCTCTGTCTCGCTGTCTCTCTGCCCTCTCTGTCTCGCTCTGTCTCTTTGTGCCCGCTCTGTCTCGCTCTGTCTCTCTGCCCGCTCTGTCTGTCTGTGCCTGCTCTGTCTCTCTGCCCGCTCTGTCTCTCTGTGCTCGCTCTGTCTCTCTGTGCCCGCTCTGTCTCTCTGTGCCCGCTTTGTCTCGCTCTGTCTCTCTGTGCCCGCTCTGTCTCTCTGTGCCCGCTCTGTCTCGCTCTGTCTCTCTGCCCGCTCTGTCTCTTTGTGCCCGCTCTGTCTCGCTCTGTCTCTCTGCCCGCTCTGTCTCTCTGCCCGCTCTGTCTCAGTCTCTCTGTGCCTGCTCTGTCTCTCTGCCTGCGCTCTCTCACTCTGTCTCTGTGCCCGCTCTGTCTCTCTGTGCCCGCTCTGTCGCTCTGCCTCTCTGCCCGCTCTGTCTCTGCCCGCTCTGTCTCTGCCTGCTCTGCACCCTCTGTCTCTCTCTGCCCGCTCTGTCTCTCTCTGCCCGCTCTGTCTCTCTCTGCCCGCTCTGTCTCTCTCTGCCCCGCTCTGTCTCTCTCTGCCCCGCTCTGTCTCTCTCTGCCCCGCTCTCTCTCTGCCCGCTCTGTCTCGCTGTGCCTGCTTTGTCTCACTCTGTCTCTCTGCCCACTCTGTCTCGCTCTTTCGCTCTGTCTCTCTGTGCCCGCTCTGTCTCGCTCTGTCTCTCTGTGCCCACTCTGTCTCGCTCTGTCTCTGTGTCTCTCTGCGCCCGCTCTGTTTCGCTCTGTCTCTCTGTGCCCGCTCTGTCTCGCTCTGTCTCTCTGTGCCCGCTCTGTCTCGCTCTGTCTCTCTGTGCATGCTGTCTCGCTCTGTCTCTCTGCCCGCTCTGTCTCTCTGCCCGCTCTGTCTCTCTGTGCCCGCTCTGTCTTGCTCTGTCTCTCTGCCCGCTCTGTCTCTGTGCCCGCTCTGTCTCTCTGTGCCCACTCTGTCTCGCTCTGTCTCTGTGTCTCTCTGCGCCCGCTCTGTTTCGCTCTGTCTCGGTGCCTGCTCTGTCTCTCTGTGCCCGCTCTGTCTCGCTCTGTCTCTCTGTGCCCGCTGTCTCGCTCTGTCTCTGTGTCTCTCTGCGCCCGCTCTGTTTCGCTCTGTCTCGGTGCCTGCTCTGTCTCTCTGTGCCTGCTCTGTCTCGCTCTGTCTCTCTGTGCCCGCTCTGTCTCGCTCTGTCTCTCTGTGCCCGCTGTCTCGCTCTGTCTCTCTGCCCGCTCTGTCTCTCTGCCCGCTCTGTCTCTCTGTGCCCGCTCTGTCTCTGTGCCCGCTCTGTCTCTCTGTGCCCGCTCTGTCTCTCTGCCCGCTCTGTCTCTGTGCCCGCTCTGTCTCTCTGTGCCTGCTCTGTCTCTCTGTGCCCGCTCTGTCTCACTCTGTCTCTCTGTGCCCGCTCTGTCTCGCTGTCTCTCTGCCCGCTCTGTCTCACTCTGTCTCTCTGTGCCTGCTCTGTCTCTCTGCCTGTGCTCTTTCACTCTGTCTCTGTGCCCGCTCTGTCTCTCTGTGCCCTCTCTGTCTCTCTCTGCCCGCTCTGTCTCGCTGTGCCTGCTTTGTCTCACTCTGTCTCTCTGCCCACTCTGTCTCGCTCTTTCGCTCTGTCTCTCTGTGCCCGCTCTGTCTCGCTCTGTCTCTCTGTGCCCGCTCTGTCTCGCTCTGTCTCTCTGTGCCCACTCTGTCTCGCTCTGTCTCTGTGTCTCTCTGCGCCCGCTCTGTTTCGCTCTGTCTCGGTGCCTGCTCTGTCTCTCTGTGCCCGCTCTGTCTCGCTCTGTCTCTCTGTGCCCGCTGTCTCGCTCGGTCTCTCTGCCCGCTCTGTCTCTCTGCCCGCTCTGTCTCTCTGTGCCCGCTCTGTCTCGCTCTGTCTCTCTGTGCCCGCTGTCTCGCTCTGTCTCTCTGCCCGCTCTGTCTCTCTGTGCCCGCTCTGTCTCGCTGTCTCTCTGCCCGCTCTGTCTCTCTGTCTGCTCTGTCTCACTCTGTCTCTCTGTGCCCGCTCATTCTCGCTCTGTCTCTCTGTGCCCGCTCTGTCTCTGTGCTCGCTCTCCTTTTATACCTCTCCATCATGCTCAGGTATTCTCTCTCCGGTCGCTGGACGTGCTGGGTGCAATAAATGCGCTCATGGTGTTTGTTTGGGATTTCTGGGGAATCGCACATTTTTTTTCTACATTCAAGATAACGTGTAAGAGTTGCACGATTCCCGGTTCTCCGCGTGATTCCTCTGGTCGGTCCATCGGATCATCCTCCAGATCATTGTGTTCACGTTGCGGCCTGTGAGGTTTGCGAGTCATAGAGTTTGTGAAGCCTTCTAAGTGCAAGCCTTCCAAGTGAGGCACTTAGAGATATTCTGGAGGTAGTCTGAGGTTAGACAGGAGGTAGAAAACCTACAAAAAGGGAAGATTTGCTGGTTTTAAATCCATTCTTTTATAATGGCAGGCTTGGTCCAGTGTAAGAGCTGTCATGCATTTTGTTTTTAGATCCAATTTTTGGAGGTTTGGAGTGTGCCTGATATGTAGGCAGTTGTCTTTATTGCAGCAGGAAATTTCCTGTTTGAAGTCTGAGATTTGTAAATTATCTGTTAGACAAACTCAGGCTATGACTGTTACAAAGCCACTGCCACAGAGGCCTCCTAGGAGCGGCAGATGGACTACTGTAGGATCTGGTAGACTTAGAGTTGTGGATAGAAGGCATGTCCCACAGTCTGTGGCTCTTCTTAATTCTTTTGAGGCACTTTCAGAGTGT
Source organism: Leptobrachium leishanense (assembly GCA_009667805.1). Lineage (NCBI taxonomy): Eukaryota > Metazoa > Chordata > Amphibia > Anura > Megophryidae > Leptobrachium > Leptobrachium leishanense. Next base: position 105,265 of record RXON01002469.1, read on the forward strand.
AGTGGTAAGACGGATGTAGGCTCAGACACCATAGTTGAGGAACCACCATCCCCTATGCCTAAGATATGCAGGACTGCAACCAAGGACAAAAAGGAAAAGGTGGGACTTGATAGAAGGCAATTGTTGCTGGGTGATTCTATCATAAGAGGTGTTGAGCTGGAGAGTAGTGGTTTGGTGAGATGTCTTCCTGGGGCTACTGCTCGTAGAGACAGGAGACGTATTCTCAATATTGTCAAACAAGCAAAGCAGGAAGGGGAAGTGGACGTTCTAGTCCATCTAGGGACAAATGACTTGGCTAGCAATGAGGTTTCTGAGATTAAGGAAGATTTTTGTGTCATTCTCTGAAGTTCTGCCTGTGCATAACACTCAAGATAGGCAGATGCGCACTAGGGAATTTAATTTGTGGCTTCAGGAATGGTGTCGGGAGCAAGGATTTGGCTTTGTGTCCCATGATAGCTCTAATTGGAGCAGAAAGGAACTGTATAAAAAAGATGGTTTGCATCTTACTCATAGGGGAACATATGTTCTCAGTGAGAAGTTCAAAGGTTTCACAAAGGAATATTTAAACTAGGAGGGGGGTACAAAAGGGTAAAAAACAATCTGCCCGATTGTCCCCCAAAACTAAATCGGAGGGTGCAAGCAACATGCGGGGTAAGAAATGACAAGCTCAGAGTCGTGTCTATAAATGCTTGCAGTTTAGTCAATAAACTGGAGGCAATGATGGCAGCTGAAAAAATAGATTTAGTGGCGGTTACTGAGACATGGTTCAGTGAGAAAAATAACTGGGACATAACAATACCGGGGTACTCTTTATATAGAAAAGACAGAGAAGGTAGGAAAGGAGGAGGAGTGGCCCTGTATGTGAAAACAACATAAAAACGAACCAAATAAAAGTGAGCGAGGTGAACATAGAGTCAGTTTGGGTTACGCTAACATTTGCAATCATACAGTAGCTCGTGTAGGTGTGATCTATAGACCCCTGGACAAGTAGAAGAGCTAGATAATCTACTGTTTGAGGAAATAGCCAAAATGGCAATGAAGGGGGAAGTTATTATCATGGGGACTTTAATCTTCCTGATGTGAACTGGAAAACCAAAACAGCTGGGTGCACCAGGAGTACAAATATTCTAAACTCCCTACTGGGATTATCTCTAACACAAGTAGTTGAGGAGCCGACCCGTAAAGAGGCCATATTGGATTTAATACTCACAAATGGAGGTTTGGTATCGGACGTTGTTGTAGGTGAAAATTTGGGATCTAGTGATCACCAGTCAGTGTGGTTTAAAGGGACACTCTAGGCAACATGACCACCTAAGCTATTTCCCTTGCCTGTCCCTCCTGCCTCCGCTCAGCCGATCGTCAGGAAAGGCTGAAAACAGCTGAGAGACGCGGAGGACTTTACTCCCCCCTCCCAGCTGTCAGTCAGCAGAGCGGGAATCATATTTCCCGCTTCTGCCGACTTTTGACGAGTAGGAGACGTCATCGCGCTTTCAGCTTTCAGCGCGATGACGTCTCCAACTCACCGCAGAAGCTGGCGGCTCCCTCTGAGGGTTAGTGTTACGTGCATCCTCTTGCGCGCAACACTAATCCTCAGAGGGAGCCGGGAGGAAGCCTGCCGATTGGCTGGCTTACGTGAGAGGCGCGCATGCGCGCTTCTCACGTAAACCAGAAGCCAAGAAGCATGAAGAAGGACGGGAGCGGAAGAGGAGGGAGGTGAGTATAAAAAAAAAAAAGACGCCGCTGGAAAGAAGAGGATTTTAGGGTAAGTATTACAGTTACAAAAAAAAAAAAAAGATTTATTAAGGGGATAGGGATAGGTTAGGATAAAAAAACGGGGGGTGATTTTTTTGAGTAGAGTGTTCCTTTAATATAAGAACAGGGATGGAGCCGCACCACACAAAAACAACTGATTTTTCTAAAATGAGATTTTGTGTGAAGGAGTTATTATCAGACTGGAGGAGTTTAAAGGGAGTCCAGGAGAAATGGGATTATTTAAAGGAGGGGTCCTGAGCTACTAGCCAGGTCTTCTAAGTTACTCGCCATCAGTTAACCTACCTAACCCAGTCCCATACAGCCCTTTTTCCTTGCGGTGATAGAGCGGTGACTATGTAAAAGTATATATGGTACTGAAGGGGTGTTTGTTTCAGTAAATACCATCATCCACTGAATCCAGTGGATGACAAGTATTATACAGAGGGGGGGTCTGTATTAGAGACCCCCTCTGATTCTAATTAACCCCTCACCGTCCAGAATGGATGGTGATCATTTACCGTATTTTTCGCTCCATAAGACGCACCTAGTTTTTAGAGGAGGAAAACAGGAAAATAAATATTCTGAAATCAAATAGTGTAATAATGGATATACTGCCCCAGCTCCTCTCATGGATACTGTCCCCAGCTCATGGATACTGTCCCCAGCTCATGGATACTGTCCCCCAGCTCATGGATACTGTCCCCCACCTTATGGATATGCCCCCCAGTTTATGGATATGCCCCCCAATTTATGGATAATGCCCCAGCACATGGATTTGCCCCCCAACTTATGGATATGCCCCCCAATTTATGGATAATGCCCCAGCACATGGATATTGCCCCAGCTCACACATGGATATTGCCCCAGCTCACACATGGATTTGCCCCAGCTCACACATGGATTTGCCCCAGCTCACACATGGATTTGCCCCAGCTCACACATGGATATGGCCCAGCAGCTCATGGATTTGCCCCAGCTCACACATGGATAATGCTCCAGCTCACACATGGATATGCCCCAGCTCTCTCATGGATATGGCCCAGCAGCTCATGGATATGCCCCAGCTCACCTGCCGCCGCCGCGTTCGGCTCCCTCTGAGCGTGCGTCCGGCGGCAGGAAGCTTGGGCACTCGACTGGGGGAGCCACGTGACCGCGAGATCGCGGTCACGTGCCTCCCCCAGGCGAGTGCCCAAGCTCCTTGCCGCCGGACGCACGCTCAGAGGGAGCCGAACGCGGCGGCGGCAGGTGAGCTGAGGCATATCATGGGGCATTCGCTCCATAAGACGCACCCACTTTTCCCCCCACTTTTTGGGGGGAGAAAAGTGCATCTTATGGAGCGAAAAATACGGTAATCATTACAGATAGCCCTGTATGCTTCGTGTTTGTGAAGCCTGCAGGGCTTTTCACACGGTCCAGGGTTCTCTGCATCACTCAGCCCTGGACATACAGCAGTGCAAGGGCTCCTGCGTCTGCCTGTGTGTGAGGAGGTTTGGAATGAGACCATTCTATGTCCCATAAGCCCTTGCACTGAACGTGTGATACAGGCTAGCGATGCCGGTGTTACATTATTTTCTATGGCAGAACTAATAAATGGAGTTCGCACGCCAGTGTGCAGCCAATGTATACAGCCAGGGCCAGACCATGACACTGTGTTGCCTGGGTCCAAAGATAAAATGCTGCCGCCCCCCCCCCCAACTATTCCCACAATACACACCCATGCCTATCACAGAGCTCCACAGCAATAAAACACAGTAACGTGCAGTGTGTAAGAGTGTATCACAGAGCGCTCCACACCAATAAAACTCACAGTAATACTGTGTAATAATGTGTGACATGAGGGCTGCAGTTACATATGGGGGCTGCGATATAGGAGGACTATATGAATTTGTGGGTGCTGTGAGGGTATGGTTCATGTGGGGCCTATACAAATTGTGTTATGGAGGCTGTGTCCCCACTGTAGAGTCAGTGTGTAGATGCATTTGTGCACTGTTTAAAATGGCAAGGAGAGCCAGGAAGGAGTTAACTGCAAAACTTAAAGGAGCTGATTACTTTCCATGCATTCCTCCCTGAGCCCCCTCCCTCCCCTCACCCCCCTCACCACCCTCCCCGATGAATCCCTCCTCCAGCAGACAATGACTGGCTGGCAGGAAAAAAGCCGTGATTAGTGCTGGTGTCAGCATGGAGCCGACACTAGCACCTGAAATGGATTACACACCAATTTTCACTCGCCCCCTGCCAATTTCTGCTCGCAAATTGCGAGAGGGCGAGTGGAAATTTTAACCCCTGATTTAAAGGAAGCATTATTGAAGGCCAGAGGCAATTGCATTCGGCTTGTTAGCAAAAACAAAAAAGGGAAGAAACCACTGTGGTACTCTGCAGAAGTGGCCAAAATAGTGAAGAACAAAAAGATAGCATTCAATAATTATAAAAAACCTCAGAGTGAAGAAGATAGGCAAACCTATAAGATTAGGCAGAAAGAGGCAAAGCAATTTATAAGAGCTTCCAAAGCACACGCAGAAGATGAAATAGCTTAGTCAGTAAAAAAGGGGGACAAAACATTTTTTAGATACATAAACGAGAAAAGAAAAGTAAAACAAGGATTAGTTAGATTAAAAACAAAGGAAGGAAGGTATGGAAGAGGATAAAAGTCTCGCTGACTGCCTCAATGAATATTTTTGTTCAGTCTTTGCAGAAGAAAAGGAAGGAAAGGGACCTCAGTTAGGAGGAAACACTAAAGAGACATTTACATATGAGTTTACAGAGGAGGAGGTTCTACAGCAGCTGTCTAAAGTAAAGACAAATAAGTCAATGGGGCCTGATGGGATCCACCCTAAATTATTAAAAGAGCTCAATGGTGTAATAGCAAAACCGTTAACGGGAGTCGTCCCAGAAGACAAATTAGCAAATGCTCTGCCCATTTACAAGAAGGGTAGTAGGGAGGAATCGGGGAACTATAGGCCAGTTAGTCTTACGTCAGTAGTGGGGAAATTAATGGAAACCATGTTAAAGGAAAGGATTGTTGAACATCTAAAAACACATAGATTACAGGATCAGAAACAACATGGGTTTACCTCAGGGAGATCATGCCAAACTAATCTTAATGGTTTTTTTGATTGGGTAACACAAATAATAGACACAGGTGGTGCAGTAGACATTGCTTATTTAGATTTCAGTAAGGCTTTTGATACTGTTCCGCATAGAAGCTTATCAATAAATTGCAATCTTTGAGCTTGGATTCCAATATTGTTGAATGGATTAGGCAGTGGCTGAGTGACAGACAACAGAGGGTTGTGGTAAATGGAGTTTATTCGGCGCAAGGTCTTGTTACCAGTGGGGTACCTCAGGGGTCAGTACTTGGACCCATTCTCTTTAATATTTTTATTAGTGATATTGCAGAAGGTATTAATGGAAAAGTATGTCTTTTTGCTGATGACACAAAGATTTGCAACAGGGTTGACGTTCCTGGAGGGATCAGCCAAATGACAAATGATTTAGGTAAACTAAAAAAATGGTGGGAGCTGTGGCAATTGAGTTTTAATGTGGATAAGTGCAAGATAATGCACCTGGGACGTAAAAACCCAAGGGCTGAATATAGAATATTTGATACATCTGAGGGTTGGGATTTAGGGGTTATTATTTCAGAGGATCTAAGGGTAAGTAGTCAATGTAATAGAGCAGCAGGAAATGCTGGCAGAATGCTTGGAAATGCTGGCAGAATGCTTGGTTATGTAGGAGAGGTATTAGCAGTAGGAAAAGGGAAGTGCTCATGCCACTGTACAGAGCACTGGTGAGACCTCACTTGGAGTACTGTGTGCAGTACTGGAGACCGTATCTCCAGAAGGATATAGACATCTTAGAGAGAGTTTAGAGAAGGGCTACTAAAATGGTGTACGGCTTGAAGGAGAAAAGTTACCAGGAAAGGCTTAACCACTTGGCTGCTATGGACGCTCTCAGCGCGTCCAGCCAAGTGGTTCTCCTGTGCTACGGACGCGCTCAGCGCGTCCGAGCACAGGAGGCAGCAATCCGCCGGATTCTGGCGGATTGCTGCGCCCCCCCCCCCCGGTGCGGGCTGACATCTTGGATGTCAGCCCAGCACTCGGGAGCCCGGCGGGGACATTAGATGTCATCGCGGCTACGCGATGACATCTAATTCAGGCGCCCCAACCCCCGCATGTGCGGAGGAGGCGCCTGAAAGGGAGGGGGGAGGTCCTTCGGACCTCTCTCCCTCCCGATCGCCGGGGAGCAGGGGGTTAAGACAGGCACCGCTTGGAAGGGCACAGCCTGCCCTTCCAAACGGTGGCTCTCATTAACCCCTGGGAGCCGGATCACGAATCGGTGCTGAAAAGCGCCGGTTCGTGATCCTTTCCCGGAGCTGGCCGACATCTTGGATGTCGGCCAGCCTCCGGGAACTCCCCCTGAGGACTGGCGTCATCGTGCTATGCACGATGATGCCAGTCCTGGAGTTAACCCTAGCTGCCACCAACGGTGGAGATAGGGGATTCATTGAATCCCCTATCTCCCGATCCGTGGCAGCTAGGGGTTAATGTTTGGTACTGTTGGATCGGCCAGAGCATGGCCGTTCCAACGATACCAAACACCACTGTGAAAAAAGTTTTAAAAAAAAAATATTTAAAAAAGAAATTATAAAAAATAAATAAACAAGTTTTTTTTTTTTTTTTTTGGTTTGTTAATGCAGCAATATTGTTCCCATTTCAAGTATAATGTGAACAATGATGCTGCACTAACGATTTTTGTATGCGGTGCGTTTGTTAAAAATCGTGTAATTTCCCCCAAAAAAAAATGTAACGAGACCCCATCTCTAATTTTTTTAACAAGTGCACCCCATACAAAATATAACCGCAATTGCTCGCATGTTAAAATGTGAAAAAAAATACACTTTACACGTTGTAAATTATTGAAAATTCATATTTTATTGCATTTTTTTGTATAATATACAGACAGGTCATGACGTATACATATAATAATGACATATTATGAATCTGCCGAGTCTGACGGAACGAACGATATATAATATGTCTGGGTCATATACTAAAATAAGCCTTCAAAACACGTTTAAACATGATGAGCAAAATCGGTAAAAATGACCTCAGCACAGAGGTGTGAAACGCCTCAGCAGCGAAAGGGTTAATGATCTTAACATGTACAGCTTGGAAAAAAGACGAGACAGAGGAGATATGATAGAAACATTTAAATACGTAAAGGGAATCCACAAGGTAGAGGAAGGGAGTATATTTAAAAGGAAACAAAGTAGCAAAACAAGAGGACATAGTCTTAGATTAGAGGGGCAAAGGTTTAAAAGTAACATCAGGAAGCATTATTTTACTGAGAGGGTGGTGGATACATGGAACAGTCTTCCAGTAGAAGTGGTAGAGGCCAAAACAGTAATTGAATTTAAGCAGGCATGGGATAGGCATAAGGCTATCCTAAACAAAAGATAAATCCAGGTAAAGTATCCATGTAATTGGGCGACTAGATGGGCCGAAAGGTTCTTATCTGCCGACATTTTCTATGTTTCTATGTTTATCTCTGCAGGGTAACAACGTATGTGTGTTTATAGATGACGTGCGGCGGCTGCGAGGGCCACAGGGCGACACACACGGAGCCAGCACAGACAGGAAGCTCGAGGAGCTGAGACAAGATTTATTCAGCGAGATAAAGCGCCTGCAGGAGAGAGAGCGAGACGTCCCGAGCCGAGACGCGGGTTGTGCCCTACGTTCCACGGCCAGTGTCCTACAGGAAGTGAATGAGAGGTAACGGATCCCCCGCAGACCGGCCGGTGTTTATGCCGTTGTTTATCCGCCGGTCGCCGCTTCCTGGCGTTTCTGTGGGAACGGAGCAGAGACTCGTTTTTTTTGTCGTTTTCAGTAAACGCGCCTTGTGGAGTGAATTCGAGAGTCTGCGCCGAGACATGGACTACCTGCACCAGCGGCTCCGTAAGTGTCACCGCGTCCCTGCAGGAGCAGAGGATCCGTCTTTATTCCTAGGAAGCCGCTGCGCTCACTGTGTGTCCGGCTCCTAAACACGTGTATCTGCCTCCTACATGTGACATAAAGGCATCGAGCCCGGTGTTTATCCCCTCTGCACAGCCGGGCGACGCGTCTCTCCTCCCTGACTGTCTCTGATCTGTCCGTGTCCATGTTTGTCCATCAGGCCGGCAGGAGGAGGATTTGCTGCGGCAGCTGGCGGAGAGTCAGGACGTAAAGCGAGCGCAGGATAGGAACGCCAAGGTGTGTGAGCGTCTGTTATTAAAGAGGATCTGCCTGGGGAGGCTCGCTGAGCATTCTGGGAAATGGCCCTTCAAATTTTTGTAACTACAAGTTTTCTGATGTGTGTCGGTCAGTGTGTGTCAGTGTGTGTGTGTGTGTGTGTGTGTGTGTCAGTCAGTGTCAGTGTGTGTGTGTGTCAGTCAGTGTCAGTGTGTGTGTGTGTCAGTCAGTGTCAGTGTGTGTGTGTGTGTGTCAGTCAGTGTCAGTGTGTGTGTGTGTGTGTCAGTCAGTGTGTGTGTGTGTGTGTCAGTGTGTGTGTCAGTGTGTGTGTGTGTCAGTGTGTGTGTGTCAGTTTCAGTGTGTCTGTCAGTGTGTCTGTCAGTTTCCTTAATGGCTGGATGTGTAAATGATTCCAGCGACAGACACACACTCTCTTTCTCCTCAACATTCCCCGGTGAGCCGGTAGCTGTTGGATTTGTGGGTTTTCTGCAATTAGCTCCCATGGAAACTGCTCTCCTGGAAGTGCCCGGCCGGCTCCATATTCATCTCTCTGGCTCCATATTTATCTCTCTGGCTCCTTATTTATCTCTCTGGCTCCATATTCATCTCTCTGGCTCCTTATTCATCTCTCTGGCTCCATATTCATCTCTCTGGCTCCATATTCATCTCTCTGGCTCTTATTCATCTCTCTGGCTCCTTATTCATCTCTCTGGCTCCATATTCATCTCTCTGGCTCCATATTCATCTCTCTGGCTCCATATTCATCTCTCTGGCTCCTTATTCATCTCTCTGGCTCCTTATTCATCTCTCTGGCTCCATATTCATCTCTCTGGCTCCATATTCATCTCTCTGGCTCCTTATTCATCTCTCTGGCTCCATATTCATCTCTCTGGCTCCATATTCATCTCTCTGGCTCCATATTCATCTCTCTGGCTCCTTATTCATCTCTCTGGCTCCTTATTCATCTCTCTGGCTCCATATTCATCTCTCTGGCTCCTTATTCATCTCTCTGGCTCCTTATTCATCTCTCTGGCTCCATAGTCATCTCTCTGGCTCCATATTCATCTCTCTGGCTCCTTATTCATCTCTCTGGCTCCTTATTCATCTCTCTGGCTCCTGGAAGTGCCCAGCCGGCTCCTTATTCATCTGTCTGGCTCCTTATTCATCTCTCTGGCTCCTTATTCAGCTCTCTGGCTCCTTATTCAGCTCTCTGGCTCCATATTCATCTCTCTGGCTCCTGGAAGTGCCCAGCCGGCTCCTTATTCATCTCTCTGGCTCCATATTCATCTCTCTGGCTCCATATTCATCTCTCTGGCTCCTTATTCATCTCTCTGGCTCCATATTCATCTCTCTGGCTCCATATTCATCTCTCTGGCTCCATATTCATCTCTCTGGCTCCTTATTCATCTCTCTGGCTCCTTATTCATCTCTCTGGCTCCATATTCATCTCTCTGGCTCCATATTCATCTCTCTGGCTCCATATTCATCTCTCTGGCTCCATATTCATCTCTCTGGCTCCTTATTCATCTCTCTGGCTCCTTATTCATCTCTCTGGCTCCATATTCATCTCTCTGGCTCCTTATTCATCTCTCTGGCTCCATATTCATCTCTCTGGCTCCTTATTCATCTCTCTGGCTCCATATTCATCTCTCTGGCTCCATAGTCATCTCTCTGGCTCCTTATTCATCTCTCTGGCTCCATATTCATCTCTCTGGCTCCATATTCATCTCTCTGGCTCCATATTCATCTCTCTGGCTCCATAGTCATCTCTCTGGCTCCATATTCATCTCTCTGGCTCCATATTCATCTCTCTGGCTCCTTATTCATCTCTCTGGCTCCTGACATTCGTGTCTGTCCGGCAGCGCCGCAGAGTCGCCGTCTTGCTCGGCAGATCCGCTGGTTCATTTCTCAGAGAATTTATTTATTTTTTGGTCCAGGTTCTGGAAGGCGTCCTCAGCGGCCAGCAGACCCACACGATGGACATAACCCGAGCGAGGACGGAGACGCAGGACGTGCAGCGAGACCTCCTGCAGATCCGGTGAGTAAACAAAGCTATGAGGGATCCGGGGATACGCCGTGATGTGTGTGTCGGGGCGTTCATACTGCGCCACGACTAGGTTCCCTCACAGTGACAGTATTTTGCATTGTTTGCTCTTTGTGTTTTTCGTTACATAGTTATATAGGCTGAAAAAAGACATGCGTCCATCGGGTTCAGCCTCTCCCACATAACCTACTGCTGTTGATCCAAAAGAAGGCAAAAAACCCAGTCTGAAATGCTCGCCAATATGCAACATACTGGGAAAAAATTCCTTCTTGCCCCCAGAATGGCGTCAGATTTCTCCTTGGATCAAGAAGCTTTTACCCACATATTATATATTATAACCCTTAATATTCTGTGTCTGCAGGAAGTCATCCAGTCGTTTTTTAAAAGTCTGTACAGACTCTGACCCAACCACCTCAACAGGCAGAGAATTCCACAGCTTTATTGTTCTCACCGTTCTCACCTCATCGTACAATCCTCCTGATGTGTGACGCGGTTTACACTTTCTTTCACTCACATAAATTGGTATGACACCACTCCTGCAGGGCCCCTGTTTGTGTCGCTCTGCAGGGCCCCTGTGCGCGTCGCTCTGCAGGGCCCCTGTGCGCGTCGCTCTGCAGGGCCCCTGTGTGCGTCGCTCTGCAGGGCCCCTGTGTGCGTCGCTCTGCAGGGCCCCTGTGTGCGTCGCTCTGCAGGGCCCCTGTGTGCGTCGCTCTGCAGGGCCCCTGTGTGCGTCGCTCTGCAGGGCCCCTGTGTGCGTCGCTCTGCAGGGCCCTGTGTGTGCGTCGCTCTGCAGGGCCCTGTGTGCGTCGCTCTGCAGGCCCCTGTGTGCGTCGCTCTGCAGGGCCCCTGTGTGTGTCGCTCTGCAGGGTCCCTGTGTGCGTCGCTCTGTGCGTCGCCCTGCAGGGTCCCTGTGTGAGTCGCTCTGCAGGGCCCCTGTGTGCGTCACTCTGCAGGGTCCCTGTGTGCGTCGCTCTGCAGGGTCGCTGTGTGCGTCGCTCTGCAGGGCCCCTGTGTGCGTCGCTCTGCAGGGCCCCTGTGTGCGTCGCTCTGCAGGCCCCTGTGTGCGTCGCTCTGCAGGGTCCCTGTGTGCGTCGCTCTGCAGGGTCCCTGTGTGCGTCGCTCTGCAGGGTCCCTGTGTGCGTCGCTCTGCAGGGCCCCTGTGTGCGTCGCTCTGCAGGGCCCCTGTGTGGGTCTCTCTGCAGGGCCCCTGTGTGGGTCGCTCTGCAGGGTCCCTGTGTGCGTCGCTCTGCAGGGCCCCTGTGTGCGTCGCTCTGCAGGGCCCTGTGTGCGTCGCTCTGCAGGGCCCCTGTGCGTGTCGCTCTGCAGGGCCCCTGTGTGCGTCGCTCTGCAGTGCCCCTGTGTGCGTCGCTCTGCAGGGTCCCTGTGGGCGTCGCTCTGCAGGGCCCCTGTGGGCGTCGCTCTGCAGGGCCCCTGTGGGCGTCGCTCTGCAGGGCCCCTGTGTGCGTCGCTCTGCAGGGCCCCGTGTGCGTCGCTGTGCAGGGCCCCGTGTGCGTCGCTGTGCAGGGCCCCGTGTGCGTCGCTGTGCAGGGCCCCTGTGTGCGTCGCTGTGCAGGGCCCCTGTGTGCGTCGCTGTGCAGGGCCCCTGTGTGCGTCGCTGTGCAGGGCCCCTGTGTGCGTCGCTGTGCAGGGCCCCTGTGTGCGTCGCTCTGCAGGGCCCCTGTGTGCGTCGCTCTGCAGGGCCTGTGTGCGTCGCTCTGCAGGGCCCCTGTGCGCGTCGCTCTGCAGGGCCCCTGTGCGCGTCGCTCTGCAGGGCCTGTGTGCGTCGCTCTGCAGGGCCTGTGTGCGTGTCGCTCTGCAGGGCCCCTGTGCGTGTCGCTCTGCAGGGCCTGTGCGTGTCGCTCTGCAGGGCCTGTGCGCGTCGCTCTTCAGGGCCCCAGTGTGCGTCGCTCTGCAGGGCCCCTGTGTGCGTCGCTCTGCAGGGCCCGTGTTTGTGTCGCTCTGCAGGGCCCGTGTTTGTGTCGCTCTGCAGGGCCCCTGTGGTGTGTCGCTCTGCAGGGCCCCTGTGTGTGTCGCTCTGCAGGGCCCCTGTGTGTGTCGCTCTGCAGGGCCCCTGTGTGCGTCGCTCTGCAGGGCCCCTGTGTGCGTCGCTCTGCAGGGCCTGTGTGCGTCGCTCTGCAGGGCCTGTGTGCGTCGCTCTGCAGGGCCTGTGTGCGTAGCTCTGCAGGGCCTGTGTGCGTCGCTCTGCAGGGCCTGTGTGCGTCGCTCTGCAGGGCCTCTGTGTGTGTGTCGCTCTGCAGTGCCCCTGTGTGCGTCGCTCTGCAGGGTCCCTGTGGGCGTCGCTCTGCAGGCCCCTGTGGGCGTCGCTCTGCAGGGCCCCTGTGGGCGTCGCTCTGCAGGGCCCTGTGTGCGTCGCTCTGCAGGGCCCCGTGTGCGTCGCTGTGCAGGGCCCCGTGTGCGTCGCTGTGCAGGGCCCCTGTGTGCGTCGCTGTGCAGGGCCCCTGTGTGCGTCGCTGTGCAGGGCTCCTGTGTGCGTCGCTCTGCAGGGCCCCTGTGTGCGTCGCTCTGCAGGCCCCTGTGTGCGTCGCTCTGCAGGGCCTGTGTGCGTCGCTCTGCAGGGCCCCTGTGCGCGTCGCTCTGCAGGGCCTGTGCGCGTCGCTCTGCAGGGCCCCTGTGCGTGTCGCTCTGCAGGGCCCCTGTGCGTGTCGCTCTGCAGGGCCTGTGCGCGTCGCTCTGCAGGGCCTGTGCGCGTCGCTCTTCAGGGCCCCAGTGTGCGTCGCTCTGCAGGGCCCCTGTGTGCGTCGCTCTGCAGGGCCCGTGTTTGTGTCGCTCTGCAGGGCCCGTGTTTGTGTCGCTCTGCAGGGCCCCTGTGTGTGTCGCTCTGCAGGGCCCCTGTATGTGTCGCTCTGCAGGGCCCCTGTGTGCGTCGCTCTGCAGGGCCTGTGTGCGTCGCTCTGCAGGGCCTGTGTGCGTCGCTCTGCAGGGCCTGTGTGCGTCGCTCTGCAGGGCCTCTGTGTGTGTGTCGCTCTGCAGGGCCCCTGTGTGTGTCGCTCTGCAGGGCCCCTGTGTGCGTCGCTCTGCAGGGCCCCTGTGTGCGTCGCTCTGCAGGGCCCCTGTGCGTGTCGCTCTGCAGGGCCTGTGTGCGTCGCTCTGCAGGGCCCCTGTGCGTGTCGCTCTGCAGGGCCTGTGTGCGTCGCTCTGCAGGGCCCCTGTGCGCGTCGCTCTGCAGGGCCTGTGCGCGTCGCTCTGCAGGGCCCCTGTGCGTGTCGCTCTGCAGGGCCCCTGTGCGTGTCGCTCTGCAGGGCCCCTGTGCGTGTCGCTCTGCAGGGCCTGTGCGCGTCGCTCTGCAGGGCCTGTGCGCGTCGCTCTGCAGGGCCCCGTGTCGCTCTGCAGGGCCCCTGTGTGTGTCGCTCTGCAGGGCCCCTGTGTGCGTCGCTCTGCAGGCCCCTGTGTGCGTCGCTCTGCAGGGCCCTGTGTGCGTCGCTCTGCAGGGCCCCTGTGTGCGTCGCTCTGCAGGGCCCCTGTGTGCGTCGCTCTGCAGGGTCCCTGTGGGCGTCGCTCTGCAGGGCCCCTGTGGGCGTCGCTCTGCAGGGCCCCTGTGGGCGTCGCTCTGCAGGGCCCCTGTGGGCGTCGCTCTGCAGGGCCCCTGTGTGCGTCGCTCTGCAGGGCCCCGTGTGCGTCGCTGTGCAGGGCCCCGTGTGCGTCGCTGTGCAGGGCCCCTGTGTGCGTCGCTGTGCAGGGCCCCTGTGTGCGTCGCTCTGCAGGGCCCCTGTGTGCGTCGCTCTGCAGGGCCCCTGTGTGCGTCGCTCTGCAGGGCCTGTGTGCGTCGCTCTGCAGGGCCCCTGTGCGCGTCGCTCTGCAGGGCCTGTGTGCGTCGCTCTGCAGGGCCCCTGTGCGTGTCGCTCTGCAGGGCCCCTGTGCGTGTCGCTCTGCAGGGCCTGTGCGTGTCGCTCTGCAGGGCCTGTGCGCGTCGCTCTTCAGGGCCCCAGTGTGCGTCGCTCTGCAGGGCCCCTGTGTGCGTCGCTCTGCAGGGCCCGTGTTTGTGTCGCTCTGCAGGGCCCGTGTTTGTGTCGCTCTGCAGGGCCCCTGTGTGTGTCGCTCTGCAGGGCCCCTGTGTGTGTCGCTCTGCAGGGCCCCTGTGTGTGTCGCTCTGCAGGGCCCCTGTGTGCGTCGCTCTGCAGGGCCCCTGTGTGCGTCGCTCTGCAGGGCCTGTGTGCGTCGCTCTGCAGGGCCTCTGTGTGTGTCGCTCTGCAGGGCCCCTGTGTGTGTCGCTCTGCAGGGCCCCTGTGTGTGTCGCTCTGCAGGGCCTGTGTGCGTCGCTCTGCAGGGCCTGTGTGCGTCGCTCTGCAGGGCCTGTGTGCGTCGCTCTGCAGGGCCTCTGTGTGTGTCGCTCTGCAGGGCCCCTGTGTGTGTCGCTCTGCAGGGCCTGTGTGCGTCGCTCTGCAGGGCCTGTGTGCGTCGCTCTGTAGGGCCTCTGTGTGTGTCGCTCTGCAGGGCCCCTGTGTGTGTCGCTCTGCAGGGCCCCTGTGTGTGTCGCTCTGCAGGCCCCTGTGTGCGTCGCTCTGCAGGGCCTGTGTGCGTCGCTCTGCAGGGCCTGTGTGCGTCGCTCTGCAGGGCCTCTGTGTGTGTCGCTCTGCAGGGCCCCTGTGTGTGTCGCTCTGCAGGGCCTGTGTGCGTCGCTCTGCAGGGCCTGTGTGCGTCGCTCTGCAGGGCCTCTGTGTGTGTCGCTCTGCAGGGCCCCTGTGTGTGTCGCTCTGCAGGGCCCCTGTGTGTGTCGCTCTGCAGGGCCCCTGTGTGCGTCGCTCTGCAGGGCCCCTGTGTGCGTCGCTCTGCAGGGCCCCTGTGCGCGTCGCTCTGCAGGGCCTGTGTGCGTCGCCCTGCAGGGTCCCTGTGTGAGTCGCTCTGCAGGGTCCCTGTGTGAGTCGCTCTGCAGGGTCCCTGTGTGAGTCGCTCTGCAGGGTCCCTGTGTGTGCGTCGCTCTGCAGGGTCCCTGTGTGCGTCGCTCTGCAGGGTCCCTGTGTGCGTCGCTCTGCAGGGTCCCTGTGTGCGTCGCTCTGCAGGGCCCCTGTGTGCGTCGCTCTGCAGGGCCCCTGTGTGCGTCGCTCTGCAGGGTCCCTGTGTGCGTCGCTCTGCAGGGCCCCAGTGTGCGTCGCTCTGCAGGGCCCCTGTGTGCGTCGCTCTGCAGGGCCCCTGTGTGCGTCGCTCTGCAGGGCCCCTGTGTGCGTCGCTCTGCAGGGCCTGTGTGCGTCGCTCTGCAGGGCCCCTGTGCGTGTCGCTCTGCAGGGCCTCTGTGCGTGTCGCTCTGCAGGGCCTGTGCGTGTCGCTCTGCAGGGCCCCTGTGCGCGTCGCTCTGCAGGGCCCCTGTGCGCGTCGCTCTGCAGGGCCCCTGTGCGCGTCGCTCTGCAGGGCCCCTGTGTGCGTCGCTCTGCAGGGCCCCTGTGTGCGTCGCTCTGCAGGGCCCGTGTTTGCGTCGCTCTGCAGGGCCCCTGTGTGCGTCGCTCTGCAGGGCCCCTGTGTGTGTCGCTCTGCAGGCCCCTGTGTGTGTCGCTCTGCAGGGCCCCTGTGTGTGTCGCTCTGCAGGGCCCGTGTTTGTGTCGCTCTGCAGGGCCCCTGTGTGCGTCGCTCTGCAGGGCCCCTGTGTGCGTCGCTCTGCAGGGCCCGTGTTTGTGTCGCTCTGCAGGGCCCCTGTGTGTGTCGCTCTGCAGGGCCCCTGTGTGTGTCGCTCTGCAGGGCCCCTGTGTGTGTCGCTCTGCAGGGCCCCTGTGTGTGTCGCTCTGCAGGGCCCCTGTGTGTGTCGCTCTGCAGGGCCCCTGTGTGCGTCGCTCTGCAGGGCCCGTGTTTGCGTCGCTCTGCAGGGCCCGTGTTTGCGTCGCTCTGCAGGGCCCATGTGTGCGTCGCTCTGCAGGGCCCCTGTGTGCGTCGCTCTGCAGGGCCCCTGTGTGTGTCGCTCTGCAGGGCCCCGTGTGTGTGTCGCTCTGCAGGGCCCCTGTGTGTGTCGCTCTGCAGGGCCCCTGTGTGTGTCGCTCTGCAGGGCCCGTGTTTGTGTCGCTCTGCAGGGCCCCTGTGTGTGTCGCTCTGCAGGCCCGTGTGTGTGTCGCTCTGCAGGCCCCTGTGTGTGTCGCTCTGCAGGGCCCCTGTGTGTGTCGCTCTGCAGGGCCCCTGTGTGCGTCGCTCTGCAGGGCCCCTGTGTGCGTCGCTCTGCAGGGCCCCTGTGTGTGTCGCTCTGCAGGGCCTGTGTGCGTCGCTCTGCAGGGCCCCTGTGTGTGTCGCTCTGCAGGGCCCCTGTGTGCGTCGCTCTGCAGGGCCCCTGTGTGCGTCGCTCTGCAGGGCCCCTGTGTGCGTCGCTCTGCAGGGCCCCTGTGTGTGTCGCTCTGCAGGGCCCCTGTGTGCGTCGCTCTGCAGGGCCCCTGTGTGTGTCGCTCTGCAGGGCCTGTGTGCGTCGCTCTGCAGGGCCTGTGTGCGTCGCTCTGCAGGGCCCCTGTGTGTGTCGCTCTGCAGGGCCCCTGTGTGTGTCGCTCTGCAGGGCCCCTGTGTGTGTCGCTCTGCAGGGCCCCTGTGTGTGTCGCTCTGCAGGGCCCCTGTGTGTGTCGCTCCGTGTTTATGTTCTATCATTATCTTTGCAACTATAAAATAATAAGTTACATTGTCAGTGGATTTTAAAATGCATGTTCCGGGGCTGTGACGGCTTCTGTCTCTGAACTACACTTCCCATAATGCCTTTCCAGCATCGGATAAGAAGCCTTTAGCCACGGGATTAGATCAGAGCCGGCGTCGACCGCGTTAACGTCTCTCACTTTATCCCCCTCAGGTCGTCTATCAGCGAATTAAAGGACGACGTGCGAGTCCTGGAGGACCAGATCCACCGGCACGGGGCCCGGAGCGGCCGAGCAGGTGCGTTACATTACCGCGAGGCGACCATAAACCAGTGATAAGTCCCGCTGTGAACAGCAGCAGCAGAGCATCCTGGGAAATGTATTTCACTGAGGTCGCCGTCAGTGCTGCATCGTATCACCATGAGACGCCCCCCCACTCAGCTGAGCAGAAAAATCCTGGCAGACTCCGCCCTTCATTCAATACGTGACCTCATACGTATGCAGTGATGTCACATTATCTTGTAATTATTCCATAAAATGCGTCGCCTTTGCGCCTGTTAATGCTCCAGACCCTGCGCTGTATAAAGGCTCTTCGCGGCTGCCCGCGCGTCCGTTACAGGGAGGGGATTCATTTAACCCTCAACTCCTCTCGCCAAAACAGCAAATCCAGCGTCACGGAAAAAGAAACCGGTGGAATCTCCCTCCCCTTCCTCTGAGGACGACTCGTCCCCCCAGGTCAGCCTGGCCGACATCAGCTCAGAAGACACGTCTTGCAGTCTGGGGGTCTGCGCCGCATCATATGGTAAGTAATGGATCACTTCCTACCAGACGGGGGTTAAATAAAGCGTCATTCCTATCTGACTTTAACTCCTTCACTACCGTTATCCTACAAACACAGCAGATGCAGCAGTTCGAGATCATGTTAACGCAATCTGCAGCCGCGCTGGATCGTGTTAATGCAATCTGCAGCCGCGCTGGATCGTGTTAATGCAATCTGCAGCCGCTCTGAATCGTGTAATACAAAGTAATAAAATGCAAGATATTGAAAACACAAATATACAGATTAACCCAGAAAAAAAATATAGTCACTATGTTACATGTTTACAGGTGCATTCTGTATATAGTCACTATGTTACATGTTTACAGGTGCATTCTGTATATAGTCACTATGTTACAGGTTTACAGGTGCATTCTGTATATAGTCATTATGTTACATGTTTACAGGCGCATTCTGTATATAGTCACTATGTTACATGTTTACAGGTGCATTCTGTATATAGTCACTATGTTACATGTTTACAGGTGCATTCTGTATATAGTCACTATGTTACATGTTTACAGGCGCATTCTGTATATAGTCACTATGTTACATGTTTACAGGCACATTCTGTATATAGTCACTGTGTTACATGTTTACAGGCACATTCTGTATATAGTCACTGTGTTACATGTTTACAGGCGCATTCTGTATATAGTCACTGTGTTACATGTTTACAGGCACATTCTGTATATAGTCACTGTGTTACATGTTTACAGGCGCATTCTGTATATAGTCATTATTTTACAGGTGCATTCTGTATATACTCACTATGTTACATGTTTACAGGTGCATTCTGTATATAGTCACTATGTTACATATTTACAGGCGCATTCTGTATATAGTCACTATGTTACATGTTTACAGGTGCATTCTGTATATAGTCTCTATGTCACATGTTTACAGGTGCATTCTGTATATAGTCACTGTGTTACATGTTTACAGGTGCATTCTGTATATAGTCACTATGTTACATGTTTACAGGTGCATTCTGTATTGAGGTATGTTAATATGTAGCTCTTAAGGGTCTTTAGACTGGGGGAAGATTTGATGGCATCTGGGAGGTTATTCCATAATTGTGGTGCTCTGTAGGAAAATGAGTATCGAGCCATTTTCTCCTTATTGCAATCTGCGCTTCAGGCAGACATGGCGCTTACAGGCAGGGGACACTGCACGCATCCTGTACCCCTGGGTGCCGGGTTCCTGACCTCCTGGCGGGTGTTCTTGCGACTCTCGGGTTTAACGGTAAATATTTTATCAACAGTTTCCAAAGACAAGTCAAGCAGCAGCCGCCGCGAGCTCCGCAGCCAAGAAAAGACCACTAGCACCCTGAACGGCGACGATCTCAGTGACTACCTGGACCAGCTCTCGGACAGCCCCCCCGAACTTAACTTCAGTGACCTCTGACCCGGCTGTGATGTCATAACTTCGAACAATAACCTCATCGTCAGACGTCTGGAAGCAGCAACAAACTGTGCGGAGCGCGAGACCCCCAGCTGCAATCAGCGTGCGGAACGTGAGACCCCCAACTGCAATCGGGGGGAGATTATGTTCAGACACTCGCTCTCATTTCCGATAATGATCAGTTCTGGCTGATCTGGACTAAATTACAGTTTATACATTTTTTTGGGGTGGAGTCTCTGCATTGAGACGTTTTGGGGTGGAATCATTGCATTGAGACTTTTTGGGGTGGAATCTCTGCATTGAGACGTTTTGGGGTGGAATCTCTGCATTGAGACGTTTTGCGGTGGTATCTCTGCATTGAGACGTTTTGGGGTGGAATCATTGCATTGAGACGTTTTGGGGTGGAGTCTCTGCTGTTATGGACAAGAATATGTATCTGCTTTAATAATATTCAAAGGCTTAGATAAAGACATATTAACTACTTAAATGAGCATTTAAGAGCTGAATTAATAAAACTGTCTTTTCAGAGAGAATCGAAACGTATCTTGCATAACTCCGCTGTTTCAACAGAATAGCTAACCACAAGTTATGAGGATTCCTATTTCGGTACCAGGAACAGAACATCCGGTGTCCTGAAACACGCTATATCTGAAACAGGACTTCGCCCATACACCCATGATGGTGAAAAACGACTGACGTTTGTCAACGATGCAAAATAAATTGACATTTGGAAACAGCTGATGTTTGACTTTCGTTTCTATGATTTAATCCATAATGCGTTTGCAATTTTACTGCTGATGTTAAATCAAATATTGGTTAATTCCCCTGCTTCCGCACCAACTGGCATAAAAGCATGTATCTTTCAATAAAGAAAAGAGAGGTCTCTTGGCTTTGTCCGTGAAAGACTACATAGGCGAGCGAGTCTGTGTCCCTTTCTTTCAGTGCGCACTCGAATTGACTTCTCCAAACCATTTGACAGCAGCAGGCATACGAACAAGAGACTGTTTAAGTCTAATCCATAACAATTGGCGCCCAACGTGGGGCGTGAGTCCCTGCCCTGGGAAATCCAAGCGTGGCGCTTGGGGGAGGCACCAAAAGTGGGTTTTATTTAACTTTGCCCAGATGCCCGTTTATTGACCCACGAATCGCATGCCTGTTGTCTGATTGTCTGTACTTCTGTTCACAGTTCTTTGTATTGACGGCATATTTTCTGATAGGAATTGTGGTTTGGTTGGTGATCAGAGAGATTATCGGGGTCTAGCAGGAACAGGTGATGCAGGCTAGACATCCCTGGTAGACAGACACAATATATCTCTGATTGAAGTATAGTTTGACAGTCAGGGGGTTTTTGTGAGTAGCGGTACACAGGTGATGCATAAGGCATATCTAGTATATACATACATACTACTAGATATATATGTATAATGTATGTAACAGGTGACGCGGTAAAGCAAGCACCTGTAGGATATATATGTTGCGGTAAACAGGTGCTAGCTACACCTGCTAACAGGATACTATATTTGGAATATAGGGGAGGACGAGATACTTTATTGTCGTAGTTTAGCGGTAACAACTATATCTGGTAGAGCAGGACACCTATCGTGTCTTACTAACGGTAACAGGTATATTTGGTAGAATAAGACACTATAGGTATAGGTCTATCCTCATTTCTGACTATTGATAAACTACGTGAATTGTTTAAATTGATCAGGGAAAGAGCTTACAATCAGGAATGGGTAATGAACAGAGTAACCATGCTGGTTGGATGACTCCACGCAAGTTGGTTGAGGAAAGAGCAGGAAAACGGAATGTGATGAAACTGAAACTTCACGGTAGGATCTGCGGCTTAGATAGTCCCAGACTACAAACAGAGGGATGGAGAAATTTATTGAAAAATAAAAAAGGAATGTTGATAGACAATGGATTATGGAATGTAGCAGAAGCATGGTATAGAGTTGCAAAGGAGGTTGAGAAGGAGGGGTGGATAGAAACAGAGGAAAATCGGAAGGGAAAGACTAATTATTACCTCACCCCAAAATCCGAACCCCCTTCTTATGGTGAAATATCAAAAAAGAAAATAATAAACCCAACGACCACTGCCCAAAAACAGCCGACAGGTCTCTACCCTGTCTTGCGTATCGATGGGTCGTACTACACCCCTTGTCCTGTCGTACCCTCATCAACAGCCACGAGCCAGGTACCGACCATATCCCCTATTATGCCTCACCTAGACGCCAACCTGGACGCCACCCTACAGACGTTAGACGCGACCGGTAATTTAGGTCAATCATCACAGACCAGCCAGTCATATCAGTACGATTTACAGAGTCATGAGTCTTTGACATCCCATATAGGGTTGCCCATGCCCCAAGTTGCCCGTACTCGATCCATGACCTTTCCACCCCAGAACCAAGATCTCACGACGTTCTGACCCCACCTACCCTTCCCACCAAAACGCCCAGGAAATACCCCCTACGCCCAAGAATAATGTCACTTGGACACAGCAGCCCACTCTCAGTATAACAGCGGGTACCGCGGAAGGGGAGCCTGGTGGGGAGGGGGGGCGTCCACCAAGAACCTGTTTTAATTGTGGAAAATTCAGCCATTTCAAACGGGATTGTAAAGCACCCCGCAGGCGACGCCCCCCCCAAAGGGCGGATGCAGCCAATGGCCCTTAGCAGGACACTGCCATTGTATCTGATAATTTCCCCCCACCCCTGCGCTAGGAAACTGGCAACCCTGTGTCAGGCCTCCCCACCCCAAGCATGTTCCAGGATGGAACATCCATTGCCGTTGAGCTGACAATCTACCAGGCGCCCAGCAGGAATTCCTGCTCTGTGGGTCTCCGCTCACGACTGTCCGGGAACGACTGGGACGCACTGGGTCACGGAAACCTTGTTTCTGGCGCAAGCCAAATAGGTTTGGTTAAACGGAGATGTCAGCATGGGGTTAATTGAAATGCTGTTCGGTGTGTGTGTGTGTGATTTCCCCTGCGTTACAGGGTGATTTTTCCCTTGCGTTGCAGTCGTAATGCAAGGAGTCATCGCTGTTGTATTGTTTGTATTGTAGAAATGTGAAATATAGGCAATTGCAGTATGCAGAATTACTGTTATTTTTGAAGAATGTATGTTTCGTGTGCAGCGCTGCAAAGCCCGTTATTGCTTTTAGTGCGAATAAAGTGAGCACAAGAAGAAAAAAAAAAAAGAACTAAGTTTGTAAAGCGAAAAAGGAAAAAAAAAAAAAAAAGGGGGGGTAGCAAGATTTGGATTTAGGTTGAAACTGAAAAGGTTTTTAACCCCTTAGTGACCGGGCGGTTTTACACAAATCCGTCCTTTAGTGACCGCTGCTGTTTTTACGTTTCTGCGCTGCTCGTGTTTAGATCAAATTTTCCTCTTACTCGTTTATTCAACCCACACATATTATACACCCTTTTTCCCGCCATTAAATGGACTTTCTAGAAATACCATTATTTCCATCATATCCAATAATTTAATATAAAAAAAATATGAAATATGATGAAAAAAATGGTAAAAACACACTTTTTCGTAATTTAATCCCCTAAAGCTATAACCACCAATAAAGACCCCGGTTAAATAGTTTCCAAATTTTATCCCGAGAATAGAAATACCCAATTTTTACATGTTTTTACCTTTTAACCCTTTCACTGCTGAGCCAGTTCACCTATGTGCGCTGCGCTCATTCTGACCATTTTGTGCTAATTATTTTTAGATGACAGCCTAGGTCCTATTTAATTAAACTCCCCCCAGACAAAAAAAAAATTAAATAAAATAAAAAAATGTTTTTTTTTTTTAATTTTTTTTTTTTTACATTTTTTTTTAAAACCAAACCTGGTCATGTTTGGTATCATTTGAAAGGCCATAATCAGGCCTTTCAAATGATGGCAAATATGACCATCTAGCTGCCATGGATCGGGAGATAAAGGGATCCTTAGGATCCCCTTATCTCTACATGGCAGCTAGAGGGTTAACTGGCCCACTGACATCCTCACACATATGGTGAGGTTGTCAGTGGGTGGGGGGGGACCTGGAGGCTTGGCTGACATCCAAGATGTCAGCCCCCCTCCAGGTTTGAATCGCGTTTTGGCGCCAATTGGCGCCGCAACGTGATCCGGCGGCGAAATGGTTAATGCCATACACCGCTGGAAAGGGGAGGCTCTCCCCTCTCCAGCGGTGCAAACGGCATCTCCCTAGCTTCAATGGTTGGGGAGATAGAGGGCTCCGAAGGAGGCCCCCCCTCCCCTCCATTGAAACATGGGGGCACCTTCTGATGACGTCACCACGCAGCGTGGCGACGTCATCAGCCTCGCCTGCCCATGTAAATCACATGGGCAGGCTTCCTCCCTGTCAGATCGGCGTGGGATCCGACGAGGGAGGTGAGTATCGGGCGGGAGGGGGATTTGGCGCTGCTGACGTACCCTGTACGTCATCGGGTCTAAGGGAGACCCGAACACAGGACGTACAGGGTACATCAGCGGTCGGGAAGGGGTTAAATACCACTTATTGTGGTTTATAGAATATAATAGTATGAAAGCTGTATCTGGAATCGCAGGTTGTTCTTGTTAATGAAAAATGTGTATTTTATATAGGATTTAATAAATATTTGTGTCTGTAGTTTGGAAGACACACCTTTTGTTGCGCTGTCTTCAGTCAGAGTCAAGTTTCCTCTGGGCCGGAGGAAGGGGATTGATGAGTAGAAATATTGGGAGTGGGCTGAGAGCTCCATGCTGTGGTGGTGGTTGCGTATTCCGCATAGTATAACGGGGGTTTTTGGTGGGCTTCAGGCCCGGGTAAATGTATAGGCAGAGGTGTTGCTAGAAGCTGAATACGTAACGGTGGATTGATACGATACTTATAAAAGCTGTAACTGTTTTGATCTGGTTTGAATGTATAGTATTGTATGCCTGAGAGTGAGGGGGAACGTGCAAAGCTATTCAAGACACGCAGAACATGATCATCCAAAGGATGCGGATGATAATTTATGAGTCAATATGAGAAGAAGATACGAAAGTGTATGGAGAGACATTGTGAAAGGAAAATGGCATATAGACAAATGAATGAAGTAATAGTGCGGAGTTTTAAAGATTGTTGTTTGGAAGAAGAATGTGAGACATGATGGTATAGGATGAGGCCAAAAGAGTTAGGAAAGCCTATCCTAGATATGGCAACTACAGGTTGCTTTCAAGTAGAGAGCATTACTAATGACATGTAGATGATTAATAGTAGGAGTGTAGAATATGATGTGAATAAAAGCACAAGACAATCAGCCTTCTGCAGTATCTGACTAAACAAGGCTGCAAAGCTTCCAAAGCCAAATTACAGTGGTGCCTCCAGACTGTGGTTTTCCTCGACCACTGTATTTCACAAGGCATCAGACACCGGAGTTCAGAGTACGTACTAGATCATCCGTTCCCCTGCCCCAGCGAAGAAGCCATTACAGGCTTTCCTAGGTCTCATTATAACCTATAGATCATGGATCCCTGATGCCTCAGCCCTCATGCAACCATTGTAGAAAGCAAAATGTCTGACCCCTTTTCTCTCCCTGCAGACGCTGTGACCAACTTTGACAAACTAAAACATGCGGTCTCAGCTTGAAAGGTTTTTTTTTTCTCTATTTGTATCTGAGGAAAGTGGCCATGCCACTGGCATCCTTACCCAGCACCACGGTGGACGGATGTCCCGTTCTCTTCTGCTCCCATAACAGATAACATCACCCTCGTCCGGTGCCGGCTCCTTTATTTTCCTGAGGGGGGTGGTGGCGTTGCTGATAGTTACGAGGCCCATATGACCTCTGGTACCATACCCCTCTGCCCGCACGATTGCCTCGAAGCCATGTTCCCAGAAACAGCACACCTGCCCTCTGTGTGCGATACTCCTCTCACAGCCCCCCGACCCAACACTGTATGTGGATGGCTCCCGCTTCACGGACAAGTTTGGTATACATATCATACTGGTTGCGCTGTCACAAATAAATTTTCAATACTGTACACTTCCCCCCTCGCCCCCACCCTTTCTGCCCAAAAAAAGCAGAACTGCACTCACACAAGTAGCCTGTTTCCTTTATTTACACAGAGCCCAGATACGCATATAGGGTCACTCACAATTTTGGTCTGATTTATGAACGTAAAAGCACATAGCAAGCTTAATACCCCAGAAGCCAGAGGAAAACACCTAGCCGCACAGACAGCGGAAAAGGAATTCGAGCAGCCAGTTCCATCGTTAGTACAGATTAGAGTTACAAATAACACAGTTGCAGGGCTCTGCATCAAACAGTGAAATGGGAGAAAAGGGGGGCCACACGCATAAACGGAATCCTCTGCATGAGAAATAAGGTGTGCCTACCTAAGGCACTCTATCCAGCTGTGGTACAATGGGCACTCACACCTCTCAAAAACATTGATGAATGCCCTCATCAGTCTGACACAATCTGTCACCCTTTGAAATACTGTTTAGCACGGCCCCCAGACTAGGGTACTATGTTCCCCAGCAACTGCAATTACAATCTGACAGTCTGGTAAAATACGTCACCAGTGTTTCAAAAACATTAACTGATATCTATGGTCAGGTGTTCTCTTCCATTCCAGATCCCGAAAGTACCAACGACTGTAAGATGCTGAAAGGTACAGGTTGCTCCCGGATAACACAGGCTCTACCGGTCTGTAAGATGCTGAAAGGTACAGGTTGCTCCCGGATAACACAGGCTCTACCGGTAAGGTCACAAAAGCCATTAAACAACTGGAAGACCTGTCTGAGGAACTGAAGAACTTATGTGGGGAAACTGGGGAGGACATTGACACCTCCTATGCTAACCTACAATTTATGGAGATAAAAATGAGACTTATGAAAGCTACGCCCTGCAGTGATGCAGCAACCACAGCGTTACGAGTCCATACACCCCCCCCCCTCTGGAAACCCGTATCTGAATTGGCTATGGACAAGGTTTGTGACCCATTGCAAGACGAGTTGTAGACCCGAATCTTGACCCACCAGTTTCGACCAAGCCCAAGTCCGAATTACAAAGGGGTTTAGTCCAATAGGGGCTATTCGCCTCAAACTTCGGTGAAGAAAGGGGATGGCTGGCGAGACTTTAGGGGAACGGATAAAGGCGCAGCTCGTCTCCAAGGGGACACTTGTGAAATGTGCATTTTTAGGGGGGACTGTTATGGACAAGAATATATATCTGCTTTAATAATATTCAAAGGCTTAGAAAAATGCTCATTTAAGTAGTTAATATGTCTTTAAGAGCTGAATTAATAAAACTGTCTTTTCAGAGAGAATCAAAATGTATCTTGCGTAACTCCGCTGTTTCAACAGAATAGCTAACCACAAGTCATGAGGATTCCTATTTTGGTACCAGGAACAGGGCACAGAACATCCGGTGTCCTGAAACACGCTATATCTGAAACAGGACTTCGCCCATACACCCATGATGGTGAAAAACGACTGACGTTTGTCAATGACGCAAAATAAATTGACATTTGGAAACAGCTGATATTTGACTTTCGTACTCTATGATTTAATCCATAATGCGTTTGCAATTTTACTGCTGATGTTAAATAAAATATTAGTTAACGCCCCTGCTTCCACACCAACTGGCATAAAAGCATGTATCTTTCAATAAAGAAAAGAGAAGTCATCCAGCTTTGTCCGAGAAAGACTACATAGACGAGCGAGCGAGTCTGTGTCCCTTTCTTTCAGTGCACACTCGAATTGACTTCTCCAAACCATTTGACAGCAGCAGGCATACGAACAAGAGACTGTTTAAGTCTAATCCATAACACTGCATTGACGTTTTGGGGTGGAATCATTGCATTGAGACGTTTTGGGGTGGAATCTATATATTGAGACGTTTTGGGGTGGAGTCTCTGCATTGGGGGGGTTTTATTATTGAATTATGGATTTTTTTCACCCATAAAGCGGCTCAGGATCAGGTTTCTGCCGTTTTCTCGCTGCTATGGTCTCCGTCGTCCCGTTGCTATGGTTACGGTTACGTCACATTTTTATGTTTCAAATTATTCAACAAATATAATTTCTATTTAAACCTGAACCTACGCGACGTCTCCTGAGCCAGTTTATCCCGGGGGAGGAGGTTTGCACGCGTCCTGCAGCCTCAGCTCCAACATTGAGGAGGGCAGAGCATCATGGGAGAAGATTCCAGAGCTCAGTAGGTGTTAAGGCTGATCAGGCCAGGTTACTTTGCAGGAGATGTGAAGCACAGGGGATAGGATTTCCTGCTCAGTGATTGCAGGATTCAGTTTGCTTTTCCAAGGGAATCCTGCAAACCTATCCTGTTAGAGTAGAGGGACCTGAGGACCAGGAACACGTCCTCAAATCCGGCTCCGCCCCCTCCTGCAGAACAGACTTACTGATGCAATAAAACCCGCGTGTTGTCACGGCAACGAGGAGGAAAAATTTGGGGAAAATAAAACTTTTATTGACATAATAAAACCAGACGTAAACTTTAACAAACACCTGAGGCTGCGGGTAACACGCACATGTCATGTGACCCCGAAACACGTCAGTATCCCCGAATCGGATCTGCATTCTCCATACTGGGAGCTCAGGTCTGCACCGGCAGGAGGGTTAACCTTAGAGATAGCGGCGTTATACTGTGGCCGCATACCCCCCCCCCCCCCGCTGTGTGTAAAACCTGTCCGGCAGCAGAGGGGTTAATGGCAGTGAGTGTCTGTTTCCCCCTGAATAAAAACTGCGCAAAGAGCCTTAAAGTAGTTATTCTGCGAAAACAAATGCGATGAGAATTAGAGGGAGTTTAACCCCGTGCGAGACGTTAACTGCCCCATGGCCGACACTGTGACCCCCCCGATACACCAGGGCAGGTGTGTGTGCAAGGCGAGGGTCCGCATATTGGGAGGTGGAGGGTTGCAGCTCTTCACGGGAAGAGGTGGAGGGTCCTGGCTCCTCACAGGGGGCATCCTGGCTCCTCATGGGGGGTGTCGCGGCTCCTCACAGGGAGAGGTGGAGGGTCCTGACTCCTCACGGGGAGCGTTACGGCTCCTCACTGGAAGAGGGGGAGAGTCCTGGCTCCTCACGGGGGGGCGGGCGTTGCGGCTCCTCACAGGAAGAGGGGGAGGGTCCTGGTTCCTCACGGGGGGCGTTGCGGCTCCTCACAGGGAGAGGCGGAGGGTCCTGGTTCCTCATGGCGGGCGTTGCGGCTCCTCACAGGGAGAGGCGGAGGGTCCTGGTTCCTCATGGCGGGCGTTGCGGCTCCTCACAGGGAGAGGCGGAGGGTCCTGGTTCCTCATGGCGGGCGTTGCGGCTCCTCACAGGGAGAGGCAGAGGGTCCTGGTTCCTCATGGCGGGCGTTGCGGCTCCTCACAGGAGAGGCAGAGGGTCCTGGTTCCTCATGGCGGGCGTTGCGGCTTCTCACAGGGAGAGGCAGAGGGTCCTGGTTCCTCATGGCGGGCGTTGCGGCTTCTCACAGGGAGAGGCGGAGGGTCCTGGTTCCTCATGGCGGGCGTTGCGGCTCCTCACAGGGAGAGGCGGAAGGTCCTGGTTCCTCATGGCGGGCGTTGCGGCTCCTCACAGGGAGAGGCGGAGGGTCCTGGTTCCTCATGGCGGGCGTTGCGGCTCCTCACTGGGAGAGGCGGAGGGTCCTGGTTCCTCATGGCGGGCGTTGCGGCTTCTCACAGGGAGAGGCGGAGGGTCCTGGTTCCTCATGGCGGGCGTTGCGGCTCCTCACAGGGAGAGGCGGAGGGTCCTGGTTCCTCATGGCGGGCGTTGCGGCTCGTCACAGGGAGAGGCGGAGGGTCCTGGTTCCTCATGGCGGGCGTTGCGGCTTCTCACAGGGAGAGGCAGAGGGTCCTGGTTCCTCATGGCGGGCGTTGCGGCATCTCACAGGGAGAGGCGGAGGGTCCTGGTTCCTCATGGCGGGCGTTGCGGCTTCTCACAGGGAGAGGCGGAGGGTCCTGGTTCCTCATGGCGGGCGTTGCGGCTTCTCACAGGGAGAGGCGGAGGGTCCTGGTTCCTCATGGCGGGCGTTGCGGCTCCTCACTGGGAGAGGCGGGGGGTCCTGGCCGTTTGTGAAAATACCTGATTTCTTATTGCGCAGCGGCCGCAGCTCCTTGCGTCACTGAGCTCTGACAGAGCAGAGTTTCTGAGAAGAAAACACGTCTCGACCTTCCCTGGGTTTGCCAAGAGTTTTAATTGCAAAGTGTGCAGCTTGCGGCTCGTCGGCATCTCTGGCCGGCACCGGAGGGTCCAAAGCAGAGGCATAAAAACGGGGCTGTCCCAACAAATCCAACATTCCTGTAGCAAAATAAAGGGTTTTTTCTTTTATAGTTTTTGTCCTGTGCAAATTCTCGCTCATCACTCCCAGCCAGCCCGACCCTAATAACTATACAGCGAGAGCGGCGTCTCCTCCATCATGTCGTCCTGCGAAGGAGACGAGAAGAAACAGGTAAGATCTCCAGAACCCGAGAAGACCCAACCATTCACTAAAACTCTGTAAGCTCCTGTGAGCCGGACCCTCTGCTCCTCTAGATTGTAAACTCCTGTGAGCCGACCCTCTGCTCCTCTAGATTGTAAACTCCTGTGAGCTGGACCCTCTGCTCCTCTAGATTGTAAGCTCCTGTGAGCCGGGCCCTCTGTTCCTCTAGATTGTAAGCTCCTGTGAGCCGGGCCCTCTGCTCCTCTAGATTGTAAGCTCCTGTGAGCCGGACCCTCTGCTCCTCTAGATTGTAAGCTCCTGTGAGCCGGACCCTCTGCTCCTCTAGATTGTAAACTCCTGTGAGCCGGACCCTCTGCTCCTCTAGATTGTAAACTCCTGTGAGCCGGACCCTCTGCTCCTCTAGATTGTAAGCTCCTGTGAGCCGGACCCTCTGCTCCTCTAGATTGTAAATTCCTGTGAGCCGGGGCCTCTGCTCCTCTAGATTGTAAGCTCCTGTGAGCCGGACCCTCTTCTCCTCTAGATTGTAAACTCCTGTGAGCCGGACCCTCTGCTCCTCTAGATTGTAAACTCCTGTGAGCCGGACCCTCTGCTCCTCTAGATTGTAAACTCCTGTGAGCCGGACCCTCTGCTCCTCTAGATTGTAAGCTCCTGTGAGCCGGGCCCTCTGTTCCTCTAGATTGTAAGCTCCTGTGAGCCGGGCCCTCTGCTCCTCTAGATTGTAAGCTCCTGTGAGCCGGACCCTCTGCTCCTCTAGATTGTAAGCTCCTGTGAGCCGGACCCTCTGCTCCTCTAGATTGTAAGCTCCTGTGAGCCGGGCCCTCTGCTCCTCTAGATTGTAAGCTCCTGTGAGCCGGACCCTCTGCTCCTCTAGATTGTAAACTCCTGTGAGCCGGACCCTCTGCTCCTCTAGATTGTAAACTCCTGTGAGCCGGACCCTCTGCTCCTCTAGATTGTAAGCTCCTGTGAGCCGGGCCCTCTGCTCCTCTAGATTGTAAACTCCTGTGAGTCGGACCCTCTGCTCCACATGTTGGTCCCTTGCCTCTATTTTAGGGGTCACTCACCATCGGGAGATCCTGCAGTCGCCTGAATTCGGTGCGGTTGTTCTTCTGTCGGTATCGGTGAAAAACCACAACCACGATGACCAGGACCACCATTATGGTGAAGATGGAAATGATCATCACGAAGAGCGAGTTGGAGTTTCCTCTGGAGTAAAACTTTGGCAGATCTGGAGAAACAAGAAGTGATTCTGTGATTTATAGAATTTCCCTTCACCTAAAATGCAGGAATTCTCCAAATCTCAGATAACCGTTACCGAGGAGATCTCACCGCAATCTGTGGCCGCTTCAACCAGTGCGCTTTAATGGCTCAGGGTCACGTTACTCAGGATTCGGGTCACTCTCAGTTGTGTTTACCGGTCAGCGGGAGATACTGTGAGGGCAGGATCACCAGGTTGGCCATGTTTTCCTGGACACATATTACCATTTCATGCAGAGAGAAAAGTGCTGCCCTGCAACATGTATAATTCATATGCTGCAGGAAAGAAATCAAGGCAGGTCACCTGGGATTCCTTACCTGCAGCGTATGGATTATACATGTTGCGGGGTGGACTTTTTTATGCACTGCCCATCAGCATGAATACATTACAGTGACGTGCGGTGAGGTCAGTGGCTGGTGAGGCACTGGATAGTATCAGAGCCAGATATACACAGGGTTACGCAGTCGCAATTTACACATTTGGTTATCATTATATAGCAGAATAGAGTTTCACTTTTTATAAAGTTCGCATCCTTTTTTTTACAGCTAAGAGCATGCACTTACAATACTGACTAATAGAGGGCGCTATTACAACTCTTACTGTAAAAAAAGTTTGCATACAGGTGTTTAATGTTGTAAGGGCATGCAATTACAATACTGACTAATAGAGGGCGCTATTACACACATGCTGATTGCTGAGCTCTGCCTGACCCCCCCCCCATGACTGACGAGGGCAGTCACATGACTGTCCTGCGTCAATCAATCCATGGGGAGCTCTGCTTCCCATGGGCGGTGGTTTTTTTTTAAAAAAAAAAAGAAGTGCTTGAGACCAATGGAGCTTTCCCATTGGCTCAAGCTTTCAATTGCTCGCATTGCTTCTGGAGGCACAAAAGAGTGTACAACCAGCTTAAGCTTTGCAATTAGTGTAGCATTCGGCTGCGCAAATTGCGTAGACTAGGCTGGCTCAGTGCTGCCCCTGCTGTCCGTGTAGTGAATCACACACACAGCAACTGAAAGTGCAGGAGAAAAAAAAGCGGAGGACAGAGAGAAGAAGCAAGCACAGCGAGGGAGCGTGGAGCAGGGGAGTATGAGAACTTTTTTCAATAAATAAAATTTAATTTACAGTTTAAATATACACATCACACATGTCATTACAGCACAATGACCACATTAATTTACTGCACGTCCCTGATACATTATATGCGTCCAGGAAAACATGGCGAACCTGGCAGCACTAGTCAAGCATCTCCTGATATTACTCGCCCTGCGGGTATCTTATTTACTAAGCAGCAGGAGGGGCATGGAGCTGCTCAGTATAGCGGCTTTTGGTACATTGGTTAGGACTCACTCTACAAAGAGGTGCCTTGACGGGGCGAGTGAGCTTACGTTGCAATGGCCATTGAAACAAACTAAAACCTCCTGATAGAAACGAGCGCAGATGACCCCTTTTTTCTCTTGTTATGTTTTATACATTAACTGGGCTGTTACTCCTGGCTGTTGCAGCCGCTCCGGTGAGTACGGGCGCGACACCATTTTTTCTGTATGTATGGACTTTTTTATGCACTGCCCATCAGCATGAATAGATTATATGCGTCCAGGAAAACATGGCCGACCTGGCAGCACTAGTCAAGCATCTCCTGATATTACTCACCCTGCGGGTATCTTATTTACTGGTCGGTGCGCTCAGCCGCAGTGCGTCCCACGGGTATGGCCGGTGCGCTCAGCCGCGGTGCGTCCCACGGGTATGGCCGGTGCGCTCAGCCGCGGTGCGTCCCACGGGTATGGCCGGTGCGCTCAGCCGCGGTGCGTCCCACGGGTATGGCCGGTGCGCTCAGCCGCGGAGCGTCCCACGGGTATGGCCGGTGCGCTCAGCCGCGGTGCGTCCCACGGGTATGGCCGGTGCGCTCAGCCGCGGTGCGTCCCACGGGTATGGCCGGTGCGCTCAGCCGCGGTGCGTCCCACGGGTATGGCCGGTGCCCTTAGCCGCGGTGCGTCCCACGGGTATGGCCGGTGCGCTCAGCCGCGGTGCGTCCCACGGGTATGGCCGGTGCGCTCAGCCGCGGTGCGTCCCACGGGTATGGCCGGTGCGCTCAGCCGTGGTGCGTCCCACGGGTATGGCCGGTGCGCTCAGCCGCGGTGCGTCCCACGGGTATGGCCGGTGCGCTCAGCCGTGGTGCGTCCCAAGGGTATGGCCGGTGCACTCAGCCGTGGTGCGTCCCACGGGTATGGCCGGTGCGCTCAGCCGTGGTGCGTCCCACGGGTATGGCCGGTGCGCTCAGCCGTGGTGCGTCCCACGGGTATGGCCGGTGCGCTCAGCCGCGGTGCGTCCCACGGGTATGGCTGGTGCGCTCAGCCGCGGTGCGTCCCACGCTGGCGCTGACCAGACGTACAGGTTTAGGCTAGGGTCAGACTGAGGCAGTGCGAACGCGCGTTCTGGCGCACATAATCACGGCCGCACTAGCAGCAGATGCCGGGCAATGACGGCCAATATACGAAGTACGGTCGCACAAAAGTCCGGCCGCGCAACGCAAGTGGAAAATGAACGCATTTTTTCGAGAACGTTAAACCGCTGGTACTGACGTACAGAGTGCGCTGCGGCCGCATAGCAGCGTGTGTGCGTGATTAGGAGATGTCAGACGCTGCTAGTGTGCGGCCAACATAACGTTCAAACAGCCGGATTTCCCTAGACTTCTTTTCACCCCATCGTCATGAAATACGTCCAGAATTGCGCATCGTCTGACCACTTAAGCGTATTCCGTGAAAAAATGCGTGCGCACGCATCGACGTACATTTTGACGGTGGCCGCAGAAAATGCGCTCATCTGTCCCTAGCCTTAGTCACTGGATGGAAAAAAAAAATCACAAACCAGGAAAAAAACTCAGATTTTCCATTTAACTAACAATTCCAAGCGTAACCTCGGCCGGTGTCGCCGCTCACATGCGCCACTAATAGGGGGAGGCGCACACTGACCCCAGAGTGCTGCGTCACACAGTCTGCAGGCGCTACATGGTTTATATTAGTATCTCTACTAGGGATAGACCGATATCATTTTTTTCAGGGCCGATACAGATACCGATTAAAATCGGCAGCTTTTCTGGTCGATAGCCGATATTTGGTGCTGATATTCTGTAAATATAAAGTTATGGAAAAAACAGCACAAATCTGATTTTATGCCATGAAGTCAATGTGTTTAATATTTAAACATTGCACCATGTCCACTTCATTTATTCAATTTAATGAGATTTATTTAATCTTTTATTTTTACAAACAATCAGACGGTGTCTTTGGCTTTTCTTAAAGATCCCTCATATGACCCTGTATGGAAGGGGTTCAGCAACCATGGCCCTCCAAGGGTTTTATTAAACTTTACACCCCCATAAACTATAATGGCTCTGGTAAGTTTACCCCAGCTCTGGTTAAGTTAGCCGTGACTTTGTAATATTGAGAGAAGGGGGGGTGTGAGGATCCTGAGGACTAGCAGCGGCACTAGTGGCTGCTCTACGGTGGGGCCGCTCAGGTCTCACAAGGTTTTAGCTTTCTGTTTCCCATTCACAGTTCATTTTCAGTTTTCCCAGTGGACTTCTGTTCCTGCCATTTTCCACGTCATGCTGCGTTTCCCCCATGATTACGTTACCCCCTGTTTTCATGGTCCCCGATGTCTTTGTTGTCCCCCGATGCATTTTGTTTGATGTGTGTATTTGGTGTATGACGTTTTCTTTGTGGCGCATTTCATTAAACAAATATCACAAGGTTTTAGCTTGTGCCATTCCAAGGATGAACGCTCCATATGCAAATCAGACGCTCTCATCCAATGAGGGCGGCCGGTACTGATTGCCAAAGACGTCATCCCTGCACGAGAGGTGCAGCAACCCCCGACGATCATGTCGGCCTTGTTAGGCCTCGTCAGGGGGGTATAGCTGACTTTGTAATATCGCTCCACATGTTTTGGAATTACATCTCCCATGATGCTCAGCTTCTCATTAGGTTCTTGGAGCCTCAGGGGAAATGCATTTCCAAAAAATTTGGAGGTCTCAGGTTGCTGACCGCTGCTGTAGGAAATAGACCCTGCATCTCCTGTATAGGGAATTCCCTGCCAGATGGGATTTCTGTTGCCATTACGCTTATGCGCAATACAGTCAGTGAGCAGGGGACGTCCTACAGTGAGGGCTGATGTGTGAGAAGCCCCGGATTCGCACAGTTCTGAGGGATCTTGTGTGTCGCAGGTACAGTGAAACAACCTGTCCAATTATCGGCAAATAAAATGCCGATATCAGTAATTTTCTGGATATCGGGAAAACTGATATATCGGTCTATCCCTAATCTCTATACACCCAGGCTCCACGCAGGGTCAGAGGGAGGTACATGTCGTCACGCGCGCGCGCCGGCCACTCACCTTTTTCCCCTACGTCCAGCACAGACGGCTGCTCCTGCACCTCGGATGGTGAGGTTTTGTTAGGCGCGGTGCTCTGCGTCGCCAGGATGGTGGGACTCGCTGTGGATCTTAGGAATGCGTTGGTGGTGATGGTGGCCGTCCATTTGGTGTGCAGCTCCGGGCTCCGTGTGGTGACACTCAGCTGCGCGACCTCAGATTGTGACTGTCCAGCCGGCGGCTCGAAAGACGTGGCTGGCGTAGACGCCGAGGGAATATCCGTGGCCTCTGGAGGATCAGGAGACATAAAGGTGTCGATAATGACAGAATCCACAACAGGACGGCGCAAAAAAAAGTATAAAAATCCACCAGTTTAAACCTAAACAATTTCCAAAATGTTACTTTTTTTTATCCGGGCAATAATAAGACAGCATCGCTCCCCGAGGAGGAGGCGGCCCCTTCCCCCGCTCACACCCACATCCCTCTTCCTGCCCGCGCGCGCCTATTAATGTCTTCCCGCAGGATAACTTCCTGTCCAGAGGAACGCAGAAAAATCAAATCCCTGCGTGATACAGGCACCGCACCTTCCTGCCCGGAATCCCTCCTGTCCCTGCGGAACCCCGGCCTCGGAATCCCTCCCGTCCCTGCGGAACCCCGGAATCCCTCCCGTCCCCACGGAACCCCAGAATCCCTCCCGTCCCCACGGAACCCCTCCCGTCCCCGCGTAACCCCAGCCTCGGAATCCCTCCAGTCCCCGTGGAACCCCGGAATCCCTCCCGTCCCCACAGAACCCCAGAATCCCTCCCATCTCCACAGAACCCCAGAATCCCTCCCGTCCCCGCGGAACCCCAGCCTCGGAATCCCTCCAGTCCCTGCTGTCATGGAGCTGACGTGGCGCTCCATGCTTCAAACCCCAAGAGACTTTATGTTCATTTATATCGTGTGATTTTAAATATATTTTACCGTGTTTGGTTTTAGTTTAAATTCGTTTAGTGTAAAATGGCGTCGCTTTAGTTTTAAATATACTTATATTCCTGTAGGTGAATGTGTTTTTGTATAGCCAGTAAACAAGCTTTACTGCTGTGTAATTTATGCAACAGGGCTTTTCCCCTTATCTAGCTGCATATTTGATTCAAGAAATCTGGGATAGTGTTTGTCTTTAATCTGATGTGTTAGAACAATAGATTATGTAAATGTTGTGTGAGCTAAAGAATGTTTATTGTAAATATCTACCTGACATAATGTAATTAGCATTTTAGTAGGATCGATGTGAGTCAATTATGCAAATTATGGCTGTTGGATCTCAGCATAAATTGTGGTGTTTTTGTTCATTAAATCTGAGACAGAGAGAGAGAATCCTGTTTTAAAGCATACAGCCGCGTCTGGTGTTTTATGCAGCTACGCTACACTACACTCAACCTCAGAAGGCACAGAGCGGCCTTCTGGAAATTCCTAACGGCTCCAGGGCAGAGAAACAGAAGCAGGAGGTCAAACTGCTTGAGGCGCTGAGGACAGCGCTCCCAGTAGCCGGGCTGTCCGCAACGAAGGGGTGTCTGGAGAGTCAGGACAGGCGGAAGAGAACTGTTCCGTCACACCCGCGTAACATAGAAACATAGAAAGATGTCGGCAGATAAGAACCTTTCGGCCCATCTAGTCTGCCCAATTACATGGATACTTTACCTGGATTTATCTTGTGTTTAGGATAGCCTTATGCCTATCCCATGCTTGCTTAAATTCAATTACTGTTTTGGCCTCTACCACTTCTACTGGAAGACTGTTCCATGTATCCACCACCCTCTCAGTAAAATAATGCTTCCTGATGTTACTTTTAAACCTTTGCCCCTCTAATCTAAGACTATGTCCTCTTGTTTAGCTACTTTGTTTCCGTTTAAATATACTCCCTTCCCCTACCTTGTGGATTCCCTTTACGTATTTAAATGTTTCTATCATATCTCCTCTGTCTCGTCTTTTTTCCAAGCTGTACATGTTAAGATCATTAAGCCTTTCCTGGTAACTTTTCTCCTTCAAGCCATACACCATTTTAGTAGCCCTTCTCTGAACTCTCTCTAAGATGTCTATATCCTTCTGGAGATACGGTCTCCAGTACTGCACACAGTACTCCAAGTGAGGTCTCACCAGTGCTCTGTACAGTGGCATGAGCACTTCCCTTTTCCTACTGCTAATACAGGCTCTCCCTACACAACCAAGCATTCTGCCAGCATTTCCTGCTGCTCTATTACATTGACTACTTACCCTTAGATCCTCTGAAATAATAACCCCTAAATCCCTTTCCTCAGGTTTCCGACCCCGGAATCCCTCCCGTCCCAGCGGAACCCCGGCCCCGGAATCCCTCCCGTCCCCGCGTAACCCCGGCCTTGGAATCCCCGGCCCCGGAATCCCTCCCGTCCCTGCGTAACCCCGGCCTTGGAATCCCTCACGTCCCCGCGGGACCCCTCCCGGCGTAACCCCGGCCTCGGAATCCCTCCCGTCCCTGCAGAACCCCGGCCCCGGAATCCCTCCCGTCCCAGCGGAACCCCGGCCCCGGAATCCCTCCCGTCCCAGCAGAACCCCGGCCCCGGAATCCCTCCCGTCCCAGCGGAACCCCGGAATCCCTCCCGTCCCAGCGGAACCCCGGAATCCCTCCCGTCCCAGCGGAACCCTGGCCCCGGAATCCCTCCCGTCCCAGCGAACCCCGGCCCCGGAATCCCTCCCGTCCCAGCGGAACCCCGGCCCCGGAATCCCTCCCGTCCCAGCGGAACCCCGGCCCCGGAATCCCTCCCGTCCCAGCGGAACCCCGGCCCCGAATCCCTCCGTCCCAGCGGAACCCCGGCCCCGGAATCCCTCCCGTCCCAGCGGAACCCCGGCCCCGTCGCAGCGGAAGCCCGGCCCCGGAATCCCTCCCGTCCCAGTGGAACCCCGGACCCTGAATCCCTCCTCTCCCTGTGGAACCCCAGAATCTCTCCCGTCCCCACGGAACCTCTCCCATTCCCCCTGGCCTCGGAATCCCTCCCGTCCCAGCTGAACCCCGGCCTCGGAATCCCTCCCGTCCCAGCTGAACCCCGGCCTTGGAATACCTTCCGGCACCGTGGAACCTGGCTTCGGAACCCCTCCCGTCCCTGTGGAACCACTCCTGTCCCGCGCAGAACCCCAGCCTCAGAACCCCTCCCACGCGCCGCAGAACCCCCGCCCTCGGAATCCCTGCAGAACCCCAGCCTCGAGATCCCTCCCATCCCTGCAGAACCCCGGCCCCGGAATCCCTCCCGTCCCCACGGAACCCCCCGCCTCGGAAACCCTCCCGTCCCCACGGAACCCATCCCGTCCCCGCGGACCCCCCACCTCGGAATCCCTCTCGTCCCCGCGGAACCCCCCACCTCAGAATCCCTCCCGTCCCCGCGGAACCCCCCACCTCAGAATCCCTCCCGTCCCCGCGGAACCCCCCACCTCGGAATCCCTCCCGTCCCCGCGGAACCAAAGCCTCGGAATCCTTCCGTCCCCGCGGAACCCCCCACCTCGGAATCCTTCCGTCCCCGCGGAACCCCAGCCTCGAATCCCTCCCGTCCCCGCGGAACTCCCCCCCACCTAAGAATCCTCCCGTCCCCGCGGAACCCCAGCCTCGGAATCCCTCCCGTCCCCGCGGAACCCCCCCTCGGAATCCCTCCCGTCCCCGCGGACTCCCCCACCTAAGAATCCCTCCCGTCCGCGGAACCCCAGCCTCGGAATCCCTCCCGTCCCCGCGGAACTCCCCCCC
Source organism: Leptobrachium leishanense (assembly GCA_009667805.1). NCBI lineage: Eukaryota > Metazoa > Chordata > Amphibia > Anura > Megophryidae > Leptobrachium > Leptobrachium leishanense. The sequence goes on from RXON01002469.1 coordinate 143,856, forward strand.
ACCTAAGAATCCCTCCCGTCCCCGCGGAACCCCAGCCTCGGAATCCCTCCCGTCCCTGCGGAACCCCCCACCTCGGAATCCCTCCCGTCCCTGCGGAACCCCCCACCTCGGAATCCCTCACGTCCCCGCGGACCCCAGCCTCGGAATCCCTCCCGTCCCCGCGGAACCCCGGCCACGAATCCCTCCCATCCCACGGAAACCCCGGCCACGGAATCCCTCCCGTCCCCGCGGAACCCCGGCCACGGAATCCCTCCCATCCCAACGGAACCCCGGCCACGGAATCCCTCCCGTCCCAACGGAATCCCTCCCGTCCCAGCGGGGCCCCGGAATCCCTCCCGTCCCAGCGGGGCCCCGGAATCCCTCCCGTCCCAGCGGGGCCCCGGAATCCCTCCCGTCCCAGCGGAACCCCAGCCTCTGAATCCCTCCCGTCCCAGCGGAACCCCAGCCTCTGAATCCCTCCCGTCCCTGTGGAACCCCAGAATCTCACCTGTCCCCATGGGACCCTTCCCATTCCCCCCGGCCTTGGAATCCCTCCCGTTCCCGCAGAACCCCCGGCTTCGGAATCCCTCCCATCCCAGCTGAACCCCGGCCTTGGAATACCTTCCGGCACCGCGGAACCCTAGCCTCGGAACCCCTCCCGTCCCTGTGGAACCCCTCCCGTCCCTGTGGAACCCCTCCCGTCCCCGCGGAACCCCTCCCGTCCCCGCGGAACCCCTCCCGTCCCCGCGGAACCCCAGCCTCAGAACCCCTCCCATGCTCGCAGAACCCCGGCCTCGAAATCCCTCCCATCCCTGCAGAACCCCAGAATCCCTCCCGTCCCCGCGCAACCCCCCGGCCTCGAATCCCTCCCGTCCCCCCATCCCCGCGGATCCCCCCCGCCTCGGAATCCTTCCTGTCCCCGCGGAACCCCCCGCCTCGGAATCCCTCCCGTCCCCGCGGAACCCCCCCGCCTCGGAATCCCTCCCGTCCCCGCGGAACCCCCCGCCTCGGAATCCCTCCCGTCCCCGCGGAACCCCCCCGCCTCGAATCCCTCCCGTCCCCGCGGAACCCCCCGCGGACCCCCCTGCCTCGGAATCCCTCCCGTCCCCGCGGAACCCCCCGCCTCGGAATCCCTCCCGTCCCCGCGGAACCCCCATCGCCTCGGAAATCTCCCGTCCCCGCGGACCCCCCCCGCCTCGGAATCCTCCCGCTCCGTCCCC
>RXON01002470.1:0-101447 GCA_009667805.1 Leptobrachium leishanense
TGGTAAACAGGTTTACAGTCTAAGACCTCAGATAATGGGGCAGTGTTTGCCTGACAAGGCATGTTAGCAAAAAACACTGAAGCATACAACAGATGATAAATAACACATTCCTGAGAGGAGATGCTGGAAAAGGATAGGATTGCTGGGTGGGTTATCTTATCAGATAGCAACAGATACACATAGACCATAATGCGTGACGCCTGCCCCAATCATACACACAATGCGTGACGCCTGCCCCCTCATACGCACAACGCGTGACGCCTGCCACCTCATACACACAATGCGTGACGCCTGCACCCCTCATACACACAATGCGTGACGCCTGCCACCTCATACACACAATGCGTGACGCCTGCCCCCCCTCATACACACAATGTGTGACGCCTGCCCCCTCACAATGCGTACGCCTGCCACCTCATACACACAATGCGTGACGCCTGCCCCCCTCATACACACAATGCGTGACGCCTGCCCCCCCATACGCACAATGCGTGACACCTGCCCCCCCTCATAACACACAATGCGTGACGCCTGCCCCCTCATACACACAATGCGTGACGCCTGACCCCCTCATACACACAATGCGTGACGCCTGACCCCCTCATACACACAATGCGTGACGCCTGACCCCCTCATACACACAATGCGTGACGCCTGACCCCCTCATACACACAATGCGTGACGCCTGCCCCCTCATACACACAATGCGTGACGCCTGACCCCCTCATACACACAATGCGTGACGCCTGCCCCCTCATACACACAATGCGTGACGCCTGACCCCCCTCATACACACAATGCGTGACGCCTGACCCCCCTCATACACACAATGCGTGACGCCTGACCCCCCTCATACACACAATGCGTGACGCCTGCCAGGCCCTGCCTTCATGTCGATCCATCCTGTCACTGCACAGCAAATCACACATATGAAATGACACAGGTCCCTCACTCCATGCCAGAAGCAGAGGAAGCTTGTGATGAAATCTTACCAAAGTCTATTTGGGCGGCCACCTCCGGGCTGATGGAGTAAGACGAGGAGGACCTGACGATGCTCTGATCACCGTTCACATATCGATTGAACTGGGCTCCAGGGAGCAGACGCTCGGCCAGGCTGCAAGATGATAAAGAGGAGGCTGGCTCTGAGCGCATGTCACAATCCGCACGCATGGGAGAAGCCAAGCAAACACGCGTGTGGAGGTCACCGGGAGCCCGAAAGAGGTTAAAAGCAGAAGCATGGGTCTGGTGGAAGGACACGACTCACCTGGCCTGGGTCCTGCATTGGATGAAGTCTCCCGTCTGCACTGTGTCACATTCCAGGACTCCATGCTTCTCCAGCCAGGTCCTCACCTTGATGAGCGTCTCACTAGAGGGCTGGACAAGCTTACTTAACTCGGCCAGGGAGAGGTGCTGACCTGTGACAAAGCAGACATGAGGTCAGCCAGCAAATTTAATCTTCACAACTAGACCAGGAATTATGCCCCCTACAGCTCGTGAAAAGGAACACCTGGTAACAAGGTGGACGTGGCACATAGACCTGTCATAAAGCCCCTCTGCTTCATCTCTCACCGTAGAGCGGACTCCTGGGATCAGACACCTGCTCCACCAGCTCCTCCAGCTTGCTGACGTGCTGCTGCCGTAACGCGAAGGTCAGAATAACCTCCTCATCTCCAGCTACACGTCCCACGTGACGCCATCCATCTGGTACCCTGAGGCAGAAAGGGACATTAGGTAGGAGGAGGGGCAGCCCTTTCATCCAGCCCAAAACCATGCATGATGTATAACATTAAATATGGGCAGGGGGCTAAGTCTCCAGGTCAGGCTCTTCAAACGGTTCTGAAGCTTGAAGATGCTTTTCCCATGTGGCTGGACATCCTTCCAGTTAGCTGAATTTTTTTTTCAACACAGTGACCAACCGAAAGAGACTTCCTGTAGGACGGCCCACTTCTCACATTGACCCCTCCCCCTGCGGCATGCCACAACAAGAAACAGGAACTTATCTACAGTAAACCTAATGAAAGTCTAACCTCAAACTCTGGTCCAGCTCCAGGTAGACACTGGCCACCAGCCACTCCAGGCAACCTGTGAGTACGAAAACCAGGAGGATTCTAGGAAAACAAAGACAGGAAAAATGAAATGAAGCTGATGGACGGAAAGCCTCAAAGCTCATACCTCTTATACAGAGAGCAGAGGCGCTCCACATCGCTGTACTGTGAGCTACAGGCAACTCTGGGTGGAGCTGGACGTAGACTCATGTTTATGGGGCAAATGACAGGACTGGGGGCGGTGAGAGGGTCGGACGGTGAGTGTGGTCACTGGGAGTAACGTTCATCTTCTCAACTATTCAAGAAAAAGGAAATACCCGCCCTCGTATGGGGCCTGATTTAACTCCATCAACCGATTAAAAAAACATTGTCTGTTTCAAATGAGCCAAATTCCTTCGTCCTGAGCCAAATTCCGAAAAACGCCCAGATTTAGATACATTTGCAGGCTAGTGAAAAGCAGAGTGTAAATGCGTGTGCACGAAAACTTTATCCGTGTTTTATGATCTTACAGTAAATCCCGGACCTGCACTTTTACTGCAAGACTGGAACTATTAATGTACGGCCCTGCGCGTTATAACTGTAATGGTGTAAATGTTAATGTACAGACCTGCGCGTTATAACTGTAATGGTGTAAATGTTAATGTACAGACCTGCGCGTTATAACTGTAATGGTGTAAATGTTAATGTACAGACCTGCGCGTTATAACTGTAATGGTGTAAATGTTAATGTACAGACCTGCGCGTTATAACTGTAATGGTGTTAATGTACGGACCTGCGCGTTATAACTGTAATGGTGTAAATGTTAATGTACAGACCTGCGCGTTATAACTGTAATGGTGTAAATGTTAATGTACAGACCTGCGCGTTATAACTGTAATGGTGTAAATGTTAATGTACGAACCTGCGCGTTATAACTGTAATGGTGTAAATGTTAATGTACAGACCTGCACGTTATAACTGTAATGGTGTTAATGTACGGACCTGCGCGTTATAACTGTAATGGTGTAAATGTTAATGTACGGACCTGCACGTTATAACTGTAATGGTGTAAATGTTAATGTACAGACCTGCGCGTTATAACTGTAATGGTGTAAATGTTAATGTACGGACCTGCGCGTTATAACTGTAATTGGTGTTAATGTACGGACCTGCGCGTTATAACTGTAATGGTGTAAATGTTAATGTACGGACCTGCGCGTTATAACTGTAATGGTGTTAATGTACGGACCTGCGCGTTATAACTGTAACGATGTAAATGTTAATGTACGGACCTGCGCGTTATAACTGTAACGGTGTAAATGTTAATGTACGGACCTGCACGTTATAACTATAATGGTGTAAATGTTAATGTACGGACCGGCACGTTATAACTGTAACGGTTGTAAATGTTAATGTACGGACCTGCGCGTTATAACTGTAATGGTGTAAATGTTAATGTACAGACCTGCGCGTTTATAACTGTAACGGTGTAAATGTTAATGTACGGCCCTGCGCGTTTATAACTGTAACGGTTGTAAATGTTAATGTACGGCCCTGCGCGTTATAACTGTAACGGTGTAAATGTTAATGTACAGGACCTGCGCGTTATAACTGTAATGGTGTAAATGTTAATGTACGGACCTGCGCGTTATAACTGTACGGTGTAAATGTTAATGTACGGACCTGCGCGTTATAACTATAATGGTGTAAATGTTAATGTACGGACCTGCACGTTATAACTGTAATGGTGTAAATGTTAATGTACAGACCTGCGCGTTATAACTGTAACGGTGTAAATGTTAATGTACGGCCCTGCGCGTTATAACTGTAACGGTGTAAATGTTAATGTACGGCCCTGCGCGTTATAACTGTAACGGTGTAAATGTTAATGTACAGACCTGCGCGTTATAACTGTAATGGTGTAAATCTTAATGTACGGCCCTGCGCGTTATAACTGTAACGGTGTAAATGTTAATGTACAGACCTGCGCGTTATAACTGTAACGGTGTAAATGTTAATGTACGGACCTGCGCGTTATAACTGTAATGGTGTTAATGTACGGACCTGCGCGTTATAACTGTAATGGTGTAAATGTTAATGTACGAACCTGCGCGTTATAACTGTAATGGTGTAAATGTTAATGTACAGACCTGCGCGTTATAACTGTAATGGTGTAAATGTTAATGTACGGACCTGCGCGTTATAACTGTAATGGTGTAAATGTTAATGTACAGACCTGCGCGTTATAACTGTAATGGTGTAAATGTTAATGTACGAACCTGCGCGTTATAACTGTAATGGTGTAAATGTTAATGTACAGACCTGCGCGTTATAACTGTAATGGTGTTAATGTACGGACCTGCGCGTTATAACTGTAATGGTGTAAATGTTAATGTACGGACCTGCGCGTTATAACTGTAATGGTGTTAATGTACGGACCTGCGCGTTATAACTGTAACGGTGTAAATGTTAATGTACGGACCTGCGCGTTATAACTGTAACGGTGTAAATGTTAATGTACGGACCTGCACGTTATAACTATAATGGTGTAAATGTTAATGTACGGACCGGCACGTTATAACTGTAACGGTGTAAATGTTAATGTACGGACCTGCGCGTTATAACTGTAATGGTGTAAATGTTAATGTACAGACCTGCGCGTTATAACTGTAACGGTGTAAATGTTAATGTACGGCCCTGCGCGTTATAACTGTAACGGTGTAAATGTTAATGTACGGCCCTGCGCGTTATAACTGTAACGGTGTAAATGTTAATGTACAGACCTGCGCGTTATAACTGTAATGGTGTAAATGTTAATGTACGGACCTGCGCGTTATAACTGTAACGGTGTAAATGTTAATGTACGGACCTGCGCGTTATAACTATAATGGTGTAAATGTTAATGTACGGACCTGCGCGTTATAACTGTAATGGTGTAAATGTTAATGTACAGACCTGCGCGTTATAACTGTAACGGTGTAAATGTTAATGTACGGCCCTGCGCGTTATAACTGTAACGGTGTAAATGTTAATGTACAGACCTGCGCGTTATAACTGTAATGGTGTAAATCTTAATGTACGGCCCTGCGCGTTATAACTGTAACGGTGTAAATGTTAATGTACAGACCTGCGCGTTATAACTGTAACGGTGTAAATGTTAATGTACGGACCTGCGCGTTATAACTGTAATGGTGTTAATGTACGGACCTGCGCGTTATTACTGTAATGGTGTAAATGTTAATGTACGAACCTGCGCGTTATAACTGTAATGGTGGTAAATGTTAATGTACAGACCTGCGCGTTATAACTGTAATGGTGTAAATGTTAATGTACGGACCTGCGCGTATATACTGTAATGGTGTAAATGTTAATGTACAGACCTGCGCGTTATAACTGTAATGGTGTAAATGTTAATGTACGGACCTGCGCGTTATAACTGTAATGGTGTAAATGTTAATGTACAGACCTGCGTGTTATAACTGTAATGGTGTAAATGTTAATGTACGGACCTGCGCGTTATAACTGTAATGGTGTAAATGTTAATGTACAGACCTGCGCGTTATAACTGTAATGGTGTGTAAAATGTTAATGTACGAACCTGCGCGTTATAACTGTAATGGTGTAAATGTTAATGTACAGACCTGCGCGTTATAACTGTAATGGTGTAAATGTTAATGTACGGACCTGCGCGTTATAACTGTAATGGTGTAAATGTTAATGTACAGACCTGCGCGTTATAACTGTAATGGTGTAAATGTTAATGTACGGACCTGCGCGTTATAACTGTAATGGTGTAAATGTTAATGTACAGACCTGCGCGTTTATAACTGTAATGGTGTAAATGTTAATGTACAGACCTGCGCGTTATAACTGTAATGGTGTAAATGTTAATGTACGAACCTGCGCGTTATAACTGTAATGGTGTAAATGTTAATGTACAGACCTGCACTTTTACTGCAAGACTGGAACTATTAATGTACAGACCTGCGCGTTATAACTGTAACTGTGTTAATGTATTTACGTGCGGGTTGTGAAGTGCGTCACTTTAAAGTTGGGGTACACTGGCCTAGAGATGTATTTGGGAGGTGCAGGCATCCTGTGCCTGTAGGGTGTTTGTATAATCTGTGTTATGTATGAATAAAGTTATTGTCTATCTGCTGATGGGGTTGTTGGGTGGGTTAGCTTCACCTTTTCCAGCTTCCTCTCTCAGGAATGCGTGATTATCTGTTGTATGTTCCTGGGCTCTGCCTGTCTGGGAATCCCTCGAGGATCCGCTTTCAGGCTGCGAGCAGGACACCCACCCCCCACATGCAAACCAGAAGCCGGGTGCCCGTGGAGGCCACGTGACGAGCAGAGCAATGGGTCCCTCGCAAGAACGGAACTCTTTGATCTTTTCAACATAAAAGGAGATTCTTACCCTTATACTTTAGATACATGTTGTGGCATTACAGAGGTCTCTGGAAGAAGAGCCAGCGGATTCGTAATAGCTTCTCTTGGGGGCAATCTGGAATTACCGTTACCCACACTGGTCGAATGCAACCAGATCCCATCTAACAAGCAAGAGATCCCTACACCAGAAGCTGCCCTACACCATCCTCATCTGAAGGCTATAGCAAACAAAATAGCAGCCCTTGACAAGAATGCAGATATCCTAATTCTCCTGGGCAGAGATATCCTCAGAGTACATAAGGTACGGCATCAAATTAATGGTCCACATGATGCTCCATTCGCTCAACGCCTTGATCTAGGTTGGGTTATCATAGGCAAGGTTTGTATAAGGGAAATGAAGGTGCCTACTAAGATTGCTTCCTACAGAACACATATCTTGCCAAATGGTCGCAACACCTATCTTGACCCGTGCCCACACCATTACAGAGTGAAGGAGAAAGTGAATAGCAACGAATGGCAACATGACGACCAGGATAAATTAAATGTCTTTCAGTCTTGGGATAACACCTTTGGAGCCACAGTGTTCAATTCTACCAATGATGACAACAAACTGGCACTGGCAAGAGAAGACAGGGAATTCCTCAAGATGATGGATAAAGAATTCGCTCAGGATGATGCCAATAGCTGGGTAGCACCCTTACCCTCTCGTACGCCTAGAGAAAAGCTACCTAACAATCCACAGCAAGAGGCTGCTCGATTTGCCTCATTAAAGCGCACCTCGAAGAAAACCGAGGCGGTGAAGATGAACCAGCTCCATGCCAGCCGGAATCCAGTGCTGGTCCGCGGAATCGGGAAATGTTCCAGTTCTGCCAGGAAAGCCCTCTACAAGTGCAAGTACAAAGCCCCAGAACCAAAGATTGAAAGGAAGAAAAGGGAGAAGGCTAGAGCTACTGTGTCAAAGACCGTCGGTGGGGATAAGAATGGCAGCATACGTGTAGTCAAACTGCGTAAAATGCCTCGCTATTATCCTACTGAAGATGTTCCAAGGAAGCTGTTAAGCCATGGCAAGAAGCCTTTCAGCCAGCACAAACGCAACCTGCGCTCCTCCATCACTCCTGGGACCGTACTTATACTCCTCAGTGGACGCCACAGGGGGAAGCGTGTGGTTTTTCTGAAGCAGCTCCGGTCTGGCCTTCTGCTGGTAACAGGACCACTGGTTATCAACCAGGTGCCCCTGCGTAGAGCTCACCAGAAATTTGTTATCACCACTTCCACAAAAGTCAATATCTCAAGTGTCAAGGTTTCAAAGCACCTGACTGATGCTTACTTCAAGAAGAAGAGGCTGCGCAAACCCAAACACCAGGAGGGAGAGATATCAGAAACAGAGAAGGTAATATATGCAGTCACACAACAGCGCAAAGCTGATCAGAAGTTTGTGGATTCCCAACTCCTGCCAATGGGTCTTGTCACTCAGGTTATGTCTAGTGACGATCGAAGAATCCGAAAAGTGAAGGTCAAGGGGACTAAAGGAGGTGTGGTACATAGTTTCCTCCGGCCAATCACCGAACTGATACTCCTTCTGCCAAGGGAGAAGGTCAGCTAAGAGTTTCTGCTCTCGGCAGAAGCCTTTCCACAAACAGCCAGTTGGATTACAATTGTGTTGGAGGAAGTTTTGGCCTAGAGCGGCTTCCTCAGCACGAAGATGGGTTGACTTGTTAAATTTACTCCTCGCATCTGGAACTATGGCCTTCCTTCAAGACGGTTGACTTACTTACTGACTATAAAGTGTAAAGTTGTATTATTGAATGCTTTGCCCTTGTTTTTCAGGTCTCTGCATTGGGTTTCCAGGAGGACATTTAAAGTTATAGTGTTAGTTTATTTTGAAATCTAAAGATTTCAGACGGGGAGTGTCATGCCCCATGATTTAGGATTTATTGTATATTTTTCTGTTTTGTGTTGAATCTGCCTTTTGCTGCTTACAGCTATTATTTCATAGCTATTTTGTCCCTGCTGGGTTTCCTTAGCTTGCTGTATCCAGCTAGTTTTCACCCCTTTGCTCAGTGTGTTCTAAGGTACTTCCTGGTCACATAGCAGCCATTCTGTGCTCACTGCTGGACAAAACTAATGTCTTTTTACCTGCATTGCTGTACACGATTACAAGATTGTCAGTCTGATCATTAAACTCTTCAACTGGATTCCTCTTTCTAAGTGTCAGTTTTGCTGAGTTGAAGCTATCTGCTGAACGTCATCGTGTGAGTACTGGTCAAATACAGACGTAGCTAGTCTAAAGCATCCACACCTCACAGGTTTGCTACAGCAATAAAAGTCACAGTAATATGCGGTGTATGAGAGTATCACAGAGCTCCAAAGCAATAAAACTCACGCTCATACACACTGCACATTATTGTATCACAGAATCCACAGCAATAAAACTCACAAAGTGCAGTGTGTATTAGCGTATCATAGATAGGGTTGCCACCTTTCCTTAAAGCCAAACCTGAACACTTAACAAAAATTTAATAAAATGCGTTAATCTGGATCAGATAAACCTGGACAGATAATACAAAACATAGGTTACTTCTTCATCATAAAACTGAACACATAATTCAAAACCCTAACTGTCTGGGTCAATCCTGGACAGGTGGCAACCCTAATCACAGAGCTCCACAGCAATAAAACTCACAGTAATGTGCTGTGTATCAGTGACGTGCGGTGAGGTCAGTGGCTGGTGAGGCACTGGCTAGTATCAGAGCCAGATATACACAGTTTACATAGGTTCAGGTTCAGTGCTCCTCAAGATCTGGCTTCTCTCAGCTCCCCAGGATGTGGCTGCTCTCAGCTCCCCAGGATCTGACTGCTCTTATTGCTCCCCATAATCTGGCTGCTGTCAGTGCTCACCATGATCTGGCTGCTCTCAGTGCTCCCCAGGATCAGACTGCTCTCCGTGCACCCCAGGATTTGTGTCTTCCTCCAGGCAGCTGAGCATCCCGCTGAGGCCACACCCCGAGCACAGCCCTGCGCCCACTGACTGCGAGAGACAGGACAGTCACATGACGTCCTGCGTCAATGCATGGGAGGTCTGCCTCCCATGCAGACGTTTTTTGAATGGCTTGAACCAATGATGCTTTCCCATTGGTCCAAGCTATTCCATTGCTCTCTCAGTGCCTCTGAGGCACTGGGAGAGCAATGTTCAGGAAGTGGGCAGTGCTCGGACGTTCGTTCATTGAACAGATGTGCCACGCTGCACACTTCTTGGCAGTATACGCGATTTGCATAGCATACCGCTAGCAAATTGAGTTGGGCAGGCTCAGGCTGGTGAATGAAGAAAAAAAAAACAATGCATGGGGCACAGAGGACAGGCAGAGCAGACGGTGGGGGTACACGGAGCAGGTGAGTTTTTTATTTTATCATTTCAGCAGCACTTAATGGCAGGTGAGGCTCTGCCTCACCTGCCGCCCCTGACCGCACGTCCCTGCTGTGTATAAGTGTATCACAGAGCCCCACAGCAATAAAACTCACAGTAATGTGCTGTGCGCATGAGCGTATCACAGAGAGCCACAGCAATAAAACTCACACTCATACACACTGCACATTACTGTGAGTTTTATTGCTGTGGGGCTCTGTGATACGCTCATGCACAGCACATTACTGTGAGTTTTATTGCTGTGGAGCTCTGTGATACAGTAATGTGCAGTGTGTATGAGTATCACAGAGCTCCACAGCAATACAACTCACAGTAATGTGCAGTGTGTATGTGCGTATCACAGAGCTCCACAGCAATAAAACTCACAGTAATGTGCAATGTGTATGTGCGTATCACAGAGCTCCACAGCAATAAAACTCACAGTAATGTGCAATGTGTATGTGCGTATCACAGAGCTCTACTGCAATAAAACTCACAGTAATGTGCAGTGTGTATGTGCGTATCACAGAGCTCTACTGCAATAAAACTCACAGTAATGTGCAGTGTGTATGTGCGTATCACAGAGCTCTACTGCAATAAAACTCACAGTAATGTGCATTTGTGTATGTGCGTATCACAGAGCTCTACTGCAATAAAACTCACAGTAATGTGCAGTGTGTATGTGCGGTATCACAGAGCTCTACTGCAATAAAAACTCCAGTAATGTGCAGTGTGTATGTGCGTATCACAGAGCTCTACTGCAATAAAACTCACAGTAATGTGCAGTGTGTATGTGCGTATCACAGAGCTCTACTGCAATAAAACTCACAGTAATGTGCAGTGTGTATGTGCGTATCACAGAGCTCTACTGCAATAAAACTCACAGTAATGTGCAGTGTGTATGTGCGTATCACAGAGCTCTACTGCAATAAAACTCACAGTAATGTGCAGTGTGTATGTGCGTATCACAGAGCCCCATGGCAATGAAAATCACACTCATACACAGTACACATTAGTGTGAGTTTTCTTGTTGTGGAGCTCTGTGATACAGTAATGTGCAGTTCAGGGGGAGGGGGCATCATTTCATTCTCAGACCTTGGCTGCACAATGTCTTGGGCCGGACCTATTTGTGTTTTGCATAAAGTTAAAATTCTTTCACCTCCTCATTGAGCTGCATTTGTGACACATACAGGTCTATTGAGAGAAAGGTGAAAATAGCCAAACCAGAAAAATTCTCCCATTTATCTCCCTTTCCAAATCGGCATTTTGTTCTAGATAGTTCTCTTCTCCCGAGTTTCACCTTTCTTTGCGCAGATATATTCTATGGTGTAATGTTTATTCATCACACGGAATAGAAAGAGCTGTGTTTAATTGTATCGGTTTCTAGGAGGGCTGGAATTAGATAGCAGTGACATACAGCCTGGTTATCCTGAAGGATTGTCAGCAGCTTCACTCGTCCCCCTCCTCCTCATCACTGCGGCTTGTGGAGTGAAAGCAGCATGTTGTATTCTTTACTGGTTTAACAGGAGCTCGCCGGCGCCGGCAGCAATAATCACATCTAACCGCTGGCTTTCTAAATGGGTTTTACTGGGGGTGGAAAAGGGAGTATCTGCCCCGGGTACTATATACCCCAAGTACGCGCCGCGCGCCTCCGCAATGAATGCACCAAGTGACACACATTGAGGAAAATATCACACAATGGATACACCAAGTGACACACATTGAGGAAAATATCACACAATGGATACACCAAGTGACACACATTGAGGAAAATATCACACAATGGATACACCAAGTGACACACATTGAGGAAAAGATTCTCTAAACACACACATGTAACATATCAACTATGTCGCGACAATAAGGACATGGCATTTATAGTGTTAGTGTTCTATTAAGGGACACACACACATACAATATTCGGACACACAAACTGTACTAAGGGACACACACACCAGACACACACACACGGTATACAGGACACACACACACTGTATTAAGGGACACACACACCAGACACACACAGGACACACACACAGGACACACACACAGGACACACACACACAGGACACACACACACAGGACACACACACAGGACACACACACCGTATACCTGGCGGACATGTCTGTTCCTGGCTCTGTTTCTCCGGCTACACCGTCAGTCTGTGTTTCCTGCAGAATGTGGCAAAGTCATGTGACTGTCAGCTGACACTGTGTGCACGTTCAACCTTCAGCCTGTCCCTGCCTGTCTGTCACCACTAACCGCCTGTCCCTGTGTGTTTGTAACGGCCTCCTACTGTCCCTTTATTTGCCTGTCATTTTCTTTCTGTACATGTCTCTGCGTATCGGTCTGTGCCTGCCGGAGCACAGGAGCTTACAATCTAGAGGAGCAGAGGGTCCGGCTCACAGGAGCTTACAATCTAGAGGAGCAGAGGGTCCGGCTCACAGAAGTTTACAATCTAGAGGAGCAGAGGGTCCGGCTCACAGGAGCTTACAATCTAGAGGAGCAGAGGATCCGGCTCACAGGAGCTTACAATCTAGAGGAGGAGAGGGCCCGGCTCACAGGAGCTTACAATCTAGAGGAGCAGAGGGTCCGGCTCACAGGAGCTTACAATCTAGAGGAGGAGAGGGCCCGGCTCACAGGAGCTTACAATCTAGAGGAGCAGAGGGCCCGGCTCACAGGAGCTTACAATCTAGAGGAGCAGAGGGCCGGCTCACAGGAGCTTACAATCTAGAGGAGCAGAGGGTCCGGCTCACAGGAGCTTACAATCTAGAGGAGCAGAGGGTCCGGCTCACAGGAGCTTACAATCTAGAGGAGCAGAGGATCCGGCTCACAGGAGTTTACAATCCAGAGGAGCAGAGGGTCCGGCTCACAGGAGCTTACAATCTAGAGGAGCAGAGGGTCCGGCTCACAGGAGCTTACAATCTAGAGGAGCAGAGGGTCCGGCTCACAGGAGCTTACAATCCAGAGGAGCAGAGGGTCCGGCTCACAGGAGCTTACAATCTAGAGGAGCAGAGGGTCCGGCTCACAGGAGCTTACAATCTAGAGGAGCAGAGGGTCCGGCTCACAGGAGCTTACAATCTAGAGGAGCAGAGGGTCCGGCTCACAGGAGCTTACAATCTAGAGGAGCAGAGGGTCCGGCTCACAGGAGCTTACAATCTAGAGGAGCAGAGGATCCGGCTCACAGGAGTTTACAATCCAGAGGAGCAGAGGGTCCGGCTCACAGGAGCTTACAATCTAGAGGAGCAGAGGGTCCGGCTCACAGGAGCTTACAATCTAGAGGAGCAGAGGGCCCGGCTCACAGGAGCTTACAATCTAGAGGAGCAGAGGTTCCGGCTCACAGGAGTTTACAATCTAGAGGAGCAGAGGGTCCGGCTCACAGGAGCTTACAATCTAGAGGAGCAGAGGGTCCGGCTCACAGGAGCTTACAATCTAGAGGAGCAGAGGGTCCGGCTCACAGGAGTTTACAATCTAGAGGAGCAGAGGGTCCGGCTCACGGGAGCTTACAATCTAGAGGAGCAGAGGGTCCGGCTCACAGGAGCTTACAATCTAGAGGAGCAGAGGGTCCGGCTCACAGGAGTTTACAATCTAGAGGTGCAGAGGGTCCGGCTCACAGGAGCTTACAATCTAGAGGAGCAGAGGGTCCGGCTCACAGGAGCTTACAATCTAGAGGAGCAGAGGGTCCGGCTCACAGGAGCTTACAATCTAGAGGAGCAGAGGGTCCGGCTCACAGGAGCTTACAATCTAGAGGAGCAGAGGGTCCGGCTCACAGGAGCTTACAATCTAGAGGAGCAGAGGGTCCGGCTCACAGGAGCTTACAATCTAGAGGAGCAGAGGGTCCGGCTCACAGGAGTTTACAATCTAGAGGAGCAGAGGGTCCGGCTCACAGGAGCTTACAATCTAGAGGAGCAGAGGGTCCGGCTCACAGGAGTTTACAATCTAGAGGAGCAGAGGGTCCGGCTCACAGGAGCTTACAATCTAGAGCAGAGGGTGCGGCTCACAGGAGTTTACAATCTAGAGGAGCAGAGGGTCCGGCTCACAGGAGTTTACAATCTAGAGGAGCAGAGGGTCCGGCTCACAGGAGTTTACAATCTAGAGGAGCAAAGGGTCCGGCTCACAGGAGTTTACAATCTAGAGGAGCAGAGGGTCCGGCTCACGGGAGCTTACAATCTAGAGGAGCAGAGGGTCCGGCTCACAGGAGTTACAATCTAGAGGAGCAGAGGGTCCGGCTCACAGGAGTTTACAATCTAGAGGAGCAGAGGGTCCGGCTCACAGGAGTTTACAATCTAGAGGAGCAGAGGGTCCGGCTCACAGGAGTTTACAATCTAGAGGAGCAGAGGGTCCGGCTCACAGGAGTTTACAATCTAGAGGAGCAGAGGGTCCGGCTCACAGGAGTTTACAATCTAGAGGAGCAGAGGGTCCGGCTCACAGGAGCTTACAATCTAGAGGAGCAGAGGGTCCGGCTCACAGGAGTTTACAATCTAGAGGAGCAGAGGGTCCGGCTCACAGGAGCTTACAATCTAGAGGAGCAGAGGGCCCGGCTCACAGGAGCTTACAATCTAGAGGAGCAGAGGGTCCGGCTCACAGGAGCTTACAATCTAGAGGAGCAGAGGGTCCGGCTCACAGGAGCTTACAATCTAGAGGAGCAGAGGGCCCGGCTCACAGGAGTTTACAATCTAGAGGAGCAGAGGGCCCGGCTCACAGGAGCTTACAATCTAGAGGAGCAGAGGGCTCGGCTCACAGGAGCTTACAATCTAGAGGAGCAGAGGGTCCGGCTCACAGGAGTTTACAATCTAGAGGAGCAGAGGGTCCGGCTCACAGGAGCTTACAATCTAGAGGAGCAGAGGGTCCGGCTCACAGGAGCTTACAATCTAGAGGAGCAGAGGGCCCGGCTCACAGGAGTTTACAATCTAGAGCAGTGGTCCCCAACCCAGGCCCTCAGGGCCCACTAACAGGCCAGGTTTGCCAGATATCTGAAGCACAGCACAGGTGTTATGATTTGCTGCTCAGTGATTGCAGGATTCAGTCTGCATTTCCCCAAGGTGATCTGCAAAATCTGGCCTGTTAGTGGGCCCTGAGGGCCTGGGTTGGGGACCACTGATCTAGAGGAGCAGAGGGTCCGGCTCACAGGAGCTTACAATCTAGAGGAGCAGAGGGTCCGGCTCACAGGAGCTTACAATCTAGAGGAGCAGAGGGTCCGGCTCACAGGAGCTTACAATCTAGAGGAGCAGAGGGTCCGGCTCACAGGAGCTTACAATCTAGAGGAGCAGAGGGTCCGGCTCACAGGAGCTTACAATCTAGAGGTGCAGAGGGTCCGGCTCACAGGAGCTTACAATCTAGAGGAGCAGAGGGTCCGGCTCACAGGAGCTTACAATCTAGAGGAGCAGAGGGTCCGGCTCACAGGAGCTTACAATCTAGAGGAGCAGAGGGTCCGGCTCACAGGAGCTTACAATCTAGAGGAGCAGAGGGTCCGGCTCACAGGAGCTTACAATCTAGAGGAGCAGAGGGTCCGGCTCACAGGAGCTTACAATCTAGAGGAGCAGAGGGTCCGGCTCACAGGAGCTTACAATCTAGAGGAGCAGAGGGTCCAGCTCACAGGAGTTTACAATCTAGAGGAGCAGAGGGTCCGGCTCACAGGAGCTTACAATCTAGAGGAGCAGAGGGTCCGGCTCACAGGAGCTTACAATCTAGAGGAGCAGAGGGTCCGGCTCACAGGAGTTTACAATCTAGAGGAGCAGAGGGTCCGGCTCACAGGAGTTTACAATCTAGAGGAGCAGAGGGTCCGGCTCACAGGAGTTTACAATCTAGAGGAGCAGAGGGTCCGGCTCACAGGAGCTTACAATCTAGAGGAGCAGAGGGTCCGGCTCACAGGAGCTTACAATCTAGAGGAGCAGAGGGTCCGGCTCACAGGAGTTTACAATCTAGAGGGGCAGAGGGTCCGGCTCACAGGAGTTTACAATCTAGAGGAGCAGAGGGACCGGCTCACAGGAGTTTACAATCTAGAGGTGCAGAGGGTCCGGCTCACAGGAGTTTACAATCTAGAGGAGCAGAGGGTCCGGCTCACAGGAGCTTACAATCTAGAGGAGCAGAGGGTCCGGCTCACAGGAGCTTACAATCTAGAGGAGCAGAGGGCCCGGCTCACAGGAGCTTACAATCTAGAGGAGCAGAGGGCCCGGCTCACAGGAGCTTACAATCTAGAGGAGCAGAGGGCCCGGCTCACAGGAGCTTACAATCTAGAGGAGCAGAGGGCCCGGCTCACAGGAGCTTACAATCTAGAGGAGCAGAGGGCCCGGCTCACAGGAGCTTACAATCTAGAGGAGCAGAGGGTCCGGCTCACAGGAGTTTACAATCTAGAGGAGCAGAGGGTCCGGCTCACAGGAGTTTACAATCTAGAGGAGCAGAGGGTCCGGCTCACAGGAGCTTACAATCTAGAGGAGCAGAGGGTCCGGCTCACAGGAGTTTACAATCTAGAGGAGCAGAGGGTCCGGCTCACAGGAGCTTACAATCTAGAGGAGCAGAGGGTCCGGCTCACAGGAGTTTACAATCTAGAGGAGCAGAGGGTCCGGCTCACAGGAGCTTACAATCTAGAGAAGCAGAGGGTCCGGCTCACAGGAGCTTACAATCTAGAGGAGCAGAGGGTCCGGCTCACAGGAGCTTACAATCTAGAGGAGCAGAGGGTCCGGCTCACAGGAGTTTACAATCTAGAGGAGCAGAGGGTCCGGCTCACAGGAGCTTACAATCTAGAGGAGCAGAGTCTGGAGTGTCAGGTGTGAACTATAATATACATGGTTAATCCCTGGCTCTATATAGCACAGTCACATGGTGTGGTAATACAGGTTTAATTGGCCTCACATGATGTTGATATGTTGCAGGAAACGCCCGGAGTCAGGTGATTTATTAATGTAAAGCTGGAGAGGAGGTCAGAGAGTTTGGGCTGTGCCCTCCCCTATGTATAACCCATGTATCCCACAGGGAGCCCAGGAACCTGTGTGTATCGATTACTGTATATCTAGATTTCGTTCTGTATCTACATTTTTCTCTAATCATCCATTGTCTGTCTGTATATCTATCTTCATCCGTCTGTATATCTGCTCAGCTCATTTTTACCGCTTTCACTCATCATGTTTAAACGCGATTTGAAGCCACATTTTATTAAGTGACCCAGACATATTAGATATCGTTCTTTCCGGCAGACTCCGCAGATTCATAATATATAATTTTTATATTTATACGTCATGTCCTGCCTGTATATTATGACAAAAATGCAATAAAAATTGAATTTTTAATCATCTGCATTGTGTAAAGTGTTATTTTTTTTCACATTTTATCACATGAGCATTTGCGGTTATGTTTTCTATGGGGTGCGCTTGTACAAAAATTAGAAATGGGGACTTGTTACATTTTGTGGGGGGGAATTACGTGATTTTTAGCAAACGCACCCCATAGAAAAAATCATTAGTGCAGCATCATTGTTCACATTATAATTGAAATGTGAACAATATTGCTGCATTAATAAAAATAACACACAACAAAAAATACTTTTTTTTTTTACTTTATACCTGGTCATGTTGGGTCATGCTCAGGCCTTTCGATTGACACCCTCCATGACCCCCTAGTTGCCATGGTTTTGGAGATATCGGGGTTCAAATCGGGGTTCCCCGGCTATCTGACGTCATCACGCTATGCGTGAGGACGTCAGGCAGTGAGGGGTGACCCGGGGGTGGAGCCACCATCCAGGATGGCGGCCCCACCAGAGCTAGGCCGCACTTCGGCCCCGCAAGGCATCTCTATACACAGCCTCACAGCATCTCTATACACAGCCTCACAGCATCTCTATACACAACCTCACAGCATCTCTATACACAGCCTCACAGCATCTCTATACACAGCCTCACAGCATCTCTATACACAGCCTCACAGCATCTCTATACACAACCTCACAGCATCTCTATACACAACCTCACAGCATCTCTATACACAGCCTCACAGCATCTATACACAGCATCTCTATACACAGCCGCACAGCATCTCTATACACAGCATCTCTACCCACAGGTACAGTGCTCGGATTCAAACTCTGAGGTTGAGGAAGGGAGTATAATCAACCTAGAGGAAGGGGGTGCCAGTGATGACACACAAATAACTGGCACTCATGTTGCCCCAGCAGCTGCAGCATACTGCCAAGTTGGCTCCAGTGACGAGGAAATAGGGGGTGATGACAATGATGATGAGGTCACTGACTCCACCTGGGTGCCTGATCGAACAGAGGAGTCAAGTAAGGAGGAGGAGGCACAACAAACACGAGGCACAACATCCTCTATGACCAACCGTAGCACTAGCCAGTCCAAGGCATCAGATGTCAGAGCTGCTCAGGTGCAGAGCGCTGTTGTCTCAAAGCACACATGCAGGAACTCTGCTGTCTGGGAGTTCTTTAAGAAATGTGCAGCAGACCCCACCGTTGCTATTTGTAATCTATGTCAGATGAGGCTCAAGCATGGGAAAGACACCGGTCGCTTGGGTACCACATGCTTGAGGTGACCTATGACCACCTGCCACGCATCCCGTTTGCGCAAAACTTTGCATAGGTCCTCCTCCTCATCATCTGTCTCTACCCACACTGTATGTCCTGCCATGTCATTGCCTGCTACAACCTCCACTGACAGGGATGATGCTACAGTAATGGATGTACCAGGTCCTTCCTCACAATGTGACAGCATCCCATCAGCTGAAGATTTACACAGTCAGATTACGTTGCCACAGCTGCTGCAGCGTAAGAAAAAATATAGTCCCAACCATCCCCAAGCACAGCGTCTAAATGCCAGCTTAGCAAAATTACTCGCATTGCAGCTGCTGCCTTTCCAGCTGGTGGATTCTGCTCCCTTCCGTGAATTTGCTGAATGTGCTGTACCACAGTGGGCATGTTCCAAAACGCCATTACTTTTCACGGAAGGCCATTCCAGCACTATACCAGCACGTGGAAGACAATGTTATCGAGTCATTGGGAAAGGCAGTCAGCAGCAAGGTGCATGTGACTTTAGACACGTGGTCCAGCAAGCATGGACAGGGTCGTTACATTTCCTTCACAGCACACTGGGTAACTCTGATTGCAGCTGGGAGAGATCCAAACCGGGGCTCTGTCCTGGAGCCTCCTCCGTTAAACCGACGCCTGACAGGGTCTACGCAATGGCTCAAGCAAAAAGATGCCATACTGTGCTTGAGCTGGTTTGTTTAGGGGACAGGAGCCACACCGGGCCAGAAATTCTGTCAGCTCTGCAGGGGCAGGTGCAGAGATGGTTAACACCATGCCAGCTTCAGCTGGGAATGGTCGTCTGTGATAATGGCAGCAACCTTCTCTCTGCCCTATGCAAGGGTAAGTTGACGCATGTACTATGCCTAGCACACATCCTAAATCTGGTGGTACAGTGTTTCCTAACCAGGTACCCAGGGCTGGCAGAGCTTCTCAGCCAGGCCAGAAAAGTCTGCAGCCACTTCAGACGGTCATTCCCAGCAAGCGTTCGCCTGGCAGAAATTCAAAGAGAATTCCACCTTCCCACAAACCGTCTGACTGTGACATGCCCACCAGGTGGAACTCGAAATTAGCAATGCCGCAGCATCTGCACAAGCAGCAGAGGGCCATCAATGAGTACCTGTGTGAGTATGGCACAAGGACAGAATCAGGTCAACTTGGTTCCACCCCCCCCCCGCAGTGGCTGATGATCAAGGATGCATGCACTGTACTGTCACCATTTGAGGAGGCAACGAGGATGTTGAGCAGGGACAGTGCATGCATCAGTGACACAATTCCTTTAGTGTTCCTGCTGGAGCACACTCTGTGGGGAATTATAGATGTGGCTCTAGAGGCAGAGCAGTGGGAGGAAGAGGAGGCCTTCCCTAGCTCTGAAGGCCCCAGTCTTTACGCAGACAGCATTCCAGTGGGTCCTCCTCAGATCAGACAGGAGGAGGATGAGGAGGAGGAATATTTGAGTAGTGGGGGAATTGAAGGTGGGGATTCCTCAAGGGAGGGTTTTGTGTGCCCAGAATGACAAGGACTAGTACGTGGCTGGGAGGAGGAAGTGCACGATGGGGTCATCCTCCTCATTGACCAAGAAGACTCAGAAGCTAATGCCACCTCCAACCTACGCTGCATGGGCTCCCTTGTTATGCAAAGCCTGCTAAAGGACCCCAGGATTCGTGCTATCAAGGAGATTGATCATTGCTGGTTGGCAAGCCTTCTTGATCCACGATACAAGGGTAAAGTTACAGAGCTCATCCTGCCCGCACAGAGGGAGCAAAGGATGAAACAACTTGGGTACACTCTAAAGCGCCACTTGTATAACGCCTTTCCAGGCACTGGTAGGTTACCAAGTGATGACACAGGTGCTTCTGAGGCTGCGGATGATCAGAGGAAGAGCGGTGAAGGCCGGGGCCGCTTGAGTGATGCCTTTTTAAAAAAAATTTAGTCCACGACGCCCAGGGACGTCAAATGTAGGCACCCATTGCCAGCGTCTTCACCGTATGGTGCAGGACTACCTAGGGGCAAGGGCAGATCTGGATACCTTTACAGCAGATCCACTGGCTTACTGGGTGTTGAGATTGGATCACTGGCCAGAATTTAGCCAATATGCTATAAAGCTACTAGGTTGCCCTTCATCCAGCGTGCTTTCTGAAAGGACTTTCAGTGCCGCTGGAGGTTTTGTCACAGACAAAAGAGTGCGTCTGTCCGACTCTGTAGACCGGCTGACATTTATAAAAATTAAACAGTCCTGGATCAGCAGCTATCGATCCCCTGATGCTGACGTAACTGAATAGATCGGGGATCTCTTCTGCATTCACAAAACCTCCACCACCGAACTCTTCCACAATACCACAGATGGGTTACTTACGGTGTGAAGGCACTTGCTGCCACCAAAGGCACAATATTTGGGTGCACTGCCACTGACGCCTATACAAGATTCATATTTTAATATTGGACCGCAGGGTCCAACCCTGCACTCTTCCACAATACCACAGAGGGTTTACGGTGTGACGGCACTGTTGCTGACAATAAAGGCCCAAATTTAAACACCTATTGTTACTTTCATCCAAAGCCTGCATAAATTACCATAATTTATAAAAAAAAATCACTAAACTTGTTCTACGTGTCCTAAAATGTCTCCTCTTTTCATACAGGCTGCCGCCCCAAGCAGTTGCTTATGAATAGATTAAAAGGAAAACCATTTTCCGTTATTTGAAATGTCATTTTTTTGGTTTTTCAATGTTTCTATACATCCTACAAATCCGCCACTTCACAGACAGGTTATGGGGACCTCCTAGGCACGATATTTGAAGGAATTTTTCGTTCTTATTCTTAACCTTTATTTCATGGAAAACTACCTTTAAAAACGTTTTAGTTTTAACTTTTTGTCCTTGTTTCCTGTCCCCCAGGGCACTACCCGGACCCCCATACACCTTTTATGGCAAACATCTTGCATATATGCCCTCTTGGAGGGCACTCTAAAAATCGAACGTTCGAGTCCCATTGACTTACATTGAGTTCGGATCATGTTCGAGTTCGAACTCGAACTTTTGAAATTTTTCGAGTTCGAAGTCGAACCGAACACGGGGCATTTGGCTCATCCCTAACTGCAAGTCCTGTAGCCTCAGCTTTGAAGCACCAAAAGCCCGTGCCACCAAATCCCGCAACAGTTCGATCTTAATGTCTCGCAAGCGAAAAACCTTCTGCACCGTGTTAATTTTAATACATATAAAACACAAGCGCCTACAGGGACCCTCAGTCTTCTCCTCCACCAGTGGGATACAAAATTCCGTTGCGACTTCCCGAAACACAGCGAGCAGTTCGGCACAAACCATAGAACCGTCCGGTCCTATGAACATGAAGTCATCCAGGTAATGTACCAAGGAAGACTCGCCTGCCCGCTGCTGCACCCCCAGTCAACAAAAGTTGCAAAGAGCTTGAAATAATGACAGGAGATAGGTGCCTGCCGGTGGGGTGCTCCATCAAAATAGTACGCCCCCCGAATAGAGCAGCCCAGCAAATGGTAGCAGTCAGGATGGATAGAAGCAACTGGAAAGCCGCCTTTACATCCACCTTTGCCAACCAGCACCCCGGACCAGCATCCCTAACCAGCTGAAGCGCTTCATCCAAAGATCCATACCGGACACTACAAGCATCCTTGCCAATGCGATCATTAACCGAAGCACCAGCTATATAAGCCAAGTGATGAATCAGCCAGAATTTACCTGTCTCCTTAGGGACAAGGCCCAAAGGTGAAATCTGTACGTTGGGGAAAGGTAAATTCGTTAAGGGGACCGCTATCCTCCCTAACTGCACCTCTTGCTCCAACTTCTCCGCCAATACCCGTAATTCTCCCACGCAGACGCCAAATTTCCTGAAAACAAAAGGGAGGTCTGATGGTTCGTGGGGAATCGCAAAGCCCAAGAAAAACCCATCCCACAGCAGCTCAGCCACATGAGGGTTAACATATCTGGTGAGCCATGAGAGCATCGCAAGATCGTGCACCGGCGAAACCACATCCAAACTCTTCCCTACTGGCAGGCTTAGGCACTGCACCCGCTCCTTTCTTAAAACATCGGAACAAGGGGTGGGGGCCCCCACACCCAGAGCATTCATGCCGGAAGTGACATGCTGACGACCATTTGCAGTGCAACTCATTATCAAGCCAGCAGCACCCTTTACGCCCGACTGCCACCCTCCCCCGGTGCCCTGGGAACAGCGGCTCCAAGAAAGGACTGCACCCTAGGACGGGACGGCATCATTAATAAAAGCCACAAGTTGGTATCCCGCACGTCAAACCGCATACCCGGTCGCACCGCCATTTTTTGTCCAAACTGCTGGTCACAGCGGAACCAGTACTGCCCACCGAGGGCAACGGCAGAGACAGAGGGGCGGGTGAGGTGAATTAGCCTGGCGGAGGCATTCAGGATGGATTGTAGGGGGGAGAGGCGGGACAGAGGGAGGCCAGATAAGAGATTATTGCAATAGTCAATTCGGGAGATTACCAGGGCGTGTATGAGTTGTTTTATGGTGACAGCGGTAAGAAATGGCCGAATTCTGGAAATATTACGCAGTTGGTATCGGCAGGAGGAGGAAAGAGACTGGATGTTGGGGATGAAGGAAAGTGTAACTCCGAGACAGCGAACCTGGTTTGATGGGGCGATAGTGATACCCTCCACCATGATAGAAAATTTGGGAGGCATTAGGAGGAGGAATTAGGAGCTCAGTCTTAGACATGTTGATCTTTAGGTGGTGGGAGGCCATCCAGGAGGAGATGCCAGATAAACAGTCACTGACTTTGGAAAGGACAAGGTAGAGAGATCAGGGGTAGAGAGGTAGATCTGAGTGTCATCAGCGTAGAGGTGGTAATTAAAGCCAAAGCTATTAATGATTTTGCCCAGGGAGGAGGTGTAGATAGAGAAGAGCAGAGGACCTAGGACAGAGCCTTGAGATGCACCGACTGATAAAGGCCATGAAGAGGAGGAGTTACCCGCAAATGATACAGAGAAGGACCTGTTGGATAGATAGTGCACTCGCTTGGATTGACTCCTGTCACAGAGACTGAGAGAGCTGAGGGTCTGTAGAAGGAGGGGGTGGTCGACAGTGTCAAAAGCAGCCGAGAGGTCAAGCAGGATAAGAATAGAATAGTGGCCGTGTTTTTTAGCAGTTAGGAGGTCGTTGGTGACTTTGGTGAGGGCAGTTTCAGTTGAGTGTAGGGGACGGAAGCCAGATTGCAGGGGGTCAAGTAGGAAATTGGAGGACAGGAAGAGGGAGAGGCGGTTGAAGACTAGTTTTTCTAAGAGCTTAGAGGTAAAGGGAAGCAGGGATACAGGGCGGTAGTTGGATGGAGAGTTGGGATCGAGGGATGGTTTCTTTAGTAAAGGGGTAACTAGCGCGTGTTTGAAGGCAGATGGAAAGGAGCCAGTGGAGAGAGATAGGTTGAAGATGTGTGTGAGAGCAGGGGTGAGGGAGGAGGAGAGGGGAGGAATTAGATGTGAGGGAATGGGGTCGAGCGGGCACGTGGTGAGATGTGAGGAGGACAATAAGGAATTGACTTCCTCCTCAGTGGCTGGGAGGAAGCGGCAGAGGGTGGCAGAGGGGACCTCTGGGAGTGGAGGTGGCAGATAACTATCTTGTGTTGGGATGTTGCTTCTGATAGTTAGAGTTTTACTGAGGAAGAAATCTGCCAGGTCCTGAGTTTAGTGTTGGTGGGCAGCGTAGATATGAGATGAGAAGAAGGATTGTTTGGCCAAATGGAGGGCAGAGGTGTATGACCTGAGAATAAACTCGAAGTGAACGAAATCAGCTTCAGAGCGGGATTTCCTCCAGGCACGCTCTGCAGTGCGGGAGCATCTTTGCAGGTAGCGAGTTTGGAGGGTGTGCCAGGGCTGAAGCTGGCGGCGTGGGGCCTTACAGAGTTGAAGAGGAGCAAGAGTGTCTAGAGCAGAGATAAGTGTGGTGTTATAGTGATTAGTGGCAGCATCAGGGCAGGTGAAGGATGAGGTGTGAGGGAGGTGGTGAAGTAGATTGGAACAGTCTTCCAGTAGAAGTGGTAGAGGCCAAAACAGTAATTGAATTTAAGCAAGCATGGGATAGGCATAAGGCTATCCTAAACAAAAGATAAATCCAGGTAAAGTATCCATGTAATTGGGCAGACTAGATGGGCCAAAAGGTTCTTATCTGCCGACATTTTTCTATGTTTCTATGTTTCTAATTGATGGGGATCCACGGCAAGTAGATAACTGCGAGTGTGTGTGCGGGGTGGGGGAGCAGGGTGTTTAGGAAGTCCAGATAGGTTGAAAGAGAGAAGGTGGTGGTCAGAGATGGGAAAAGGGCGACAGGTGAACTCAGAAATGGAGCAGAGGTTGGAAAAGACAAGGTCGATCGAGTGACCATTGCGGTGGGTAGGGAGGATTGCGTGAGTCCAAGGGAGGATGTGAGTGAAAGAAGTTTGGAGGCAGCAGGATCATCAATGAGAATGTTGAAGTCCAAGAACTAGGCATGGAAGACAGGAAGTGAGAAAGCCAGGTAGCAAAGTGGTCAAACAACTGGGAGGTTGGTCCCGGTGGGCGGTAGATGACTGCCACCCTGAGAGCCAGAGGAGAGAACAGGCAGATGCAGTGTGTCTCGAAGGAGGAGAAGGAGAGGGATGGGGGTGGAGGGAGATGCTGGTAGGTGCAGGTGGGAGAGAGCAGGATTCCGACCCCGCCACCATTTCTCTCACCCGGTCTGGGGGTATGGCTCAAGTGTAGACCATGTGAGAGAGCAGCAACGGAGGCCGTGTCAGAGGGAGTTAGCCAGGTTAGTCAGGACCGGGCAGGCACTCCTGCGCTGCCTGGCATCTGGGCCCCCTCAACCCCTGCCGGAGCTGGCCCGAGTATCCAGGTGAGATCTGGGGCAAATCCATGTGAGAGCTGGGGCATATCCATGTGCCTGGGGCAAATCCATGTGTAAGCTGGGGCAAATCCATGTGAGAGCTGGGGCAAATCCATGTAAGAGCTGGGGCAAATCCATGTGTAAACTGGGGCAAATCCATGTGAGAGCTGAGGCAAATCCATGTGAGAGCTGGGGCAAATCCATGTGAGAGCTGGGGCAAATCCATGTGTAAGCTGGCTGGGGCAAATCCATGTGAGAGCTGGGGCAAATCCATGTGTAAGCTGGCTGGGGCAAATCCATGTGAGAGCTGGGGCATATCCATGAGCTGGGGCAAATCCATGAGCTGGGGCAAATCCATGTGAGAGCTGGGGCAAATCCATGAGCTGGGGCAAATCCATGAGCTGGGGGCAAATCCATGAGCTGGGGCAAATCCATGAGCTGGGGCAAATCCATGAGCTGGGGGCAAATCCATGTGAGAGCTGGGGCAAATCCATGTGTAAACTGGGGCAAATCCATGTGTGAGCTGGGGCAAATCCATGTGAGAGCTGGGGCAAATCCATGAGTGAGCTGGGGCAATATCCATGTGTGAGGTGGAGCAAATCCCATGAGCTGGGGCAATATCCATGTGAGAGCTGGGGCAATATCGATAACGTGTCCACAGGTTGGGGGGGGCGCACAATTCTTGGCTGGCCCCGGGCGCTGACAACCCACGCTACGCCACTGCTCTGAGCAGTATCTGAATGGGGTCCATATTGACGAATGACAAGTGACGGGGGATGGGGACAAACATGGCTGACGGGGATCATGGAGATGGCTCAGGGATGAGTCATCTCCAGGTGGCCGGTCGGTCATTCTGGTCTACGCCCCTGTCCTTTTGATATGTAAATGTAATTACTGGGCAACCTGGCTTTTCTGTTGTACAGCCAGGGGGCTATTGGGCGTGTGCGATTGTCTAAATAAATTAAACAATCCAGGAGCCACAGCTCACTTGGCCACAGGATTTTCCAGCTTGAAGCAGCTTGTCTGTCTGATTCCTCCTGGGATAGAGAAGTACTTCGTTCTTATACAGAAAGAGCTAGATATAGCGTGTATTTTTATAGTGACGGATTTGTTTGTACCGGGCGCACTTTAATACTGAAGTGTACCTTTTTAGTGCACCAGGACTTTATGCGCAAACACCAAACTTTCCATAACAATTGGCGAGCCTTGTATCAGGAGCGGACGTGGATTCCAGAGCAGCTTGCCAAGGGAGGGAGATTGGATTCTTGGTTTTGGACAACCAGAAAAATCCAGCGAAGTTGGTAAGACTTTCTTTTCAGTTTTTGAAATTTTTGTTGTCCTAGAACCAGCATCTGGTCTGTCTGCAAGCTGTTGCGGTAATCCGCGCCCAGCAAAAGAATCTTTCTTTTTGCTTTTTCACTCTTTGTGTATAAGGACAGGGGATTAATATCTGTACATAGAGGGATAGGGGTATTGGCTGGGGATAGAGTCTATATTTTGCAAATCCCTGGTCAATACAGCCAAGAGGGTCTTTGTACGGGGTTTATGTATGGAGTTTGCTGGATGTTTTAAAAGTGTGACTGGGTTATTTTCATAGTGCTGGTCACCGTGTGAAATAACTTTTAGTGGTGGATCTGAAGCTGATTGTGACGTGTGGGGTGATCATTACAGGGTATCGTTTTTGTTGTAATTGTTATGTTTGTAAGTGGTGCTTTTGGTTTGTAAAGGCAGCATTTCCTTCGTTAACATTTGCACAGGAAGAGACCGCAAGTGAAGGATTTTTATGCAGCTTGCTCCAATTTTCAGGAGTAGGGCACAGGGAATAGGAAGAAACTGTTTTAATTTGGGTTTTTATTGCTGGATTTTGGAGACACCATTTTGTCATCCTTTGTGTGACACCATGTGCTCAGCCACCATTTTGCTGAAGCTCACCCACCATTTTGTTGAAGCTCAACCACCATTTTGTTGAAGCTCAACCACCATTTTGTTGAAGCTCAACCACCATTTTGCTGAAGCTCAACCACCATTTTGTTGAAGCTCAACCCACCATTTTGTCGAAGCTCAACCCACCATTTTGTCGAAGCTCAACCCACCATTTTGTTGAAGCTCAACCCACCATTTTGTTGAAGCTCAACCACCATTTTGTTGAAGCTCACCCACCATTTTGTTGAAGCTCACCCACCATTTTGTTGAAGATCACCCACCATTTTGTTGAAGCTCAACCCACCATTTTGTCGAAGCTCAACCCACCATTTTGTTGAAGCTCAACCACCATTTTGTTTGTAGTTAAATTTTTGTTTGTTCTCAGGTTTAACTATTTTTGTATTTTTATACAGGAAGCAGATTTCAGTAAAGCGGTTGCGGTTTTTATACTAAATTTTGAGTTTAGTGAAATCTTTACTTTGTACTGAGCTTCGTTAGGTAGTAAGACCAAGTTTAACTAAGAGTTTCTGTACCTTTAGTGGTGATTTTATTTTTTATTGGTATTACAGTAGAAAAAGATTTTTTTATTTTTTTTATTTTTTTAAAACAAGAGAGAACTTTCTCTTTTTATATTTACTTTCCATAGGCAGATTGTGCAAGCGAGAATAACACGCTTTTATGGGTTCATAGTTGCTTTGCGCAGCGAGTAGTTTATTTCAGTTTTGAAGTTCAGACGGTTTGTTAGCTTCATTTGGTGACAGTGATTCATGTGTTGTAATGAGGCATCGTACAACTAGCAAATAGACAGAAGAAGGCTATCCCCATTTAACTTCTGTATTGAGAGAAGCCACATTGTTCTGTAGAGAAAGAGGATAGTCATTGTGCTGTGCGGTTTAGTCTGGCGACGCAGTGTACGGGCGAACAGCGTATACGCTTGTGTAGGCATACACTGTGAGGGGTAGAGACATAATTCGGGAAGGGGGGTAATCTGTGGTTGTTGACTAATCATTTGGGGCATAGTTCTGTACCCAACCTGTTGGGACAACAAGGCATAGTTACACGTCGCCTCGGTTAGGGTCTCTAGTTGGAGGACTATAGTGATTATAATCTGACAATCCACCGTGAAAGAGGACACCAGATGGTGCTCTCCTAAATTGGTGCAGGGTTTCCCTGGACGCAGGGGCAAGCCGATAAGCCGATTCGAATCGCCATGGGCAATGTGCCGTCCATGCAAGGGAAGGAAAGCGAGGCTTCCCACAGTCAGACGGCTGCGCTGCACATGAAATCTAGTTTTGGGGCGAAGGCCATGAAACCCCTTAAAGAATGGCATAGATGGTCCAAGGGTACCGCTTGGAGTATCCCTCTGGAGGGAACGTTTGACGCTTGGAGATGGGAGAAATTCATAACTGAGTTTAAACCGAGACTCCGGACGACAAAGACCTTAGATGTAGCTCAGCTGTGGCTTCAGAAGTCTATTATGGTAAACTGGCAGGGTATACAGAAGGCGGTTTCAGTCCGGAAGAACCGCATTATGTACACCTGGCCAGAGGGGATAGCCGTGATTGGTGATCCAATGCTGGAAGCGGAAGAGGCTCTTTCTGGGCTAACTCTGCTAAGGCAGGCTGGATCCACCAACACCGGATCTGTTGTAGTTTCATCTGATGCTTCTGCCATCACCAATGTAACAACCTCTACTCTGCTCTCTCCAGCTACCATACCTCTCGCTCCCACAACTCCACCTAACCCTCTCTATCCGTCTCCCTCGGCCACATCTGGGGCGTTTCCTCCTCCAATTACAGTTAATTACGAATCATTTCCAACTGGGGATCTGCAGATGCTATGTGAGTCTAAGGGAATTGGGACCAGACTAAAGCTTCCAGACGGGGATGGTCATGGGAAAGGTAGGACACAGCAGTCCAATGAAGCTACAGCCTCCAAGGTATACACCTGGTCCCACTTGTGTCTCTGAACCTGGTACTTATCCAGTCCGGGTGCAACAATACGAGGGTGTTCCCAATGCCGACGGTGAAAGGACGTTAGGAGAGAGGGTGGTATGGCATGTCCCTTTTGCTTCCTCGGAAATCAGAACCATCCTAGCCGAACTGCCTGACTATAGAACGAATCCACGAGGGTTCGCGAGAATGTTTTGTCAAAATCAATTTAGTTACGGCATGAGCGGAACGGACTGTGCCCAAGTTCTGAGGGCAAAAGTAGGAGAAGAACCAGCAGGGGTTATAATTTCCCGCTGCAACATTGTCACTCACGGACAGGCCACTTCCGGAGGTAAGGAATTCTGTGTTGCCCTGCTAGCCAAACTTCCAGAGATGTATGGTGCCTCCTCTACCACGGGTGTGATGAAACTCTGTCAAAATCCTGGGTAGGAATGCGTTTGTTTCTGGCGTCGCCTGAAACAAGCGGCATTAGATGCAGATATGGAAGTTGTTCCTGATGTGCCAACCGACGGAGGTAAGTTAACCACTATTCACCTCCTACTAAGAGCCAAATTCTTAGAAGGCATCCATACGAAAATTCGAGACCGGTTATTGTTAGCCAGACCCGAATTTAGTGAAATGACAATACCTGCCATTCTATCCACTCTCTCCGCTATAGAGAGAGAGGTGGATAGTAAGAAACAGGATAAAACATCCAAAGTCCTTGTGTCACAAGCCCCCGATGCAGAACAAACGTACCAAGATCGTGGGAAAAAGACACAATGCTGGAAAACCAGGACTTGTCACATCTGCAAAAAGGAAGGACATTTAAAGCGTGACTGTCCTAACAGACCCAAGGGTAAGTGGCAGTTCATTCCAGACGATCCAACGACTTCGGTCGTGGGGATGGCCAGCCAGGGCTATGATTCTTCATAGCACATTGGCAAACCGGTGTCAGGCCATATAAACCTGTTTATCGAGGAATTAAAATATCCCCTCCCTTGCCTCATTGACACCGGTGCAGCCCGAACTGTTCTGAGATCCAGAGATCTCAGAGGCAAGGTCCCCCTCTCTGGGGAGACTATACCCACTGTGGGTCTCACAGGTCAGACAGTGTCTCTACAGACCACCAAACCACTCCATTGTAGACTAGGGCAGCACATGGAAGCCATCAGGTCTGTACTGGTATCGGATGAATGTTCCCATTAATTTGTTGGGAGCGGATATTTTATCAGAAATACAGGCGATTATTGAGTACACTCCAGCTGGCATTGTGGTAAGTAGCGCACTATCAGAAGAACGATTATGTGCTATGGTAGCATTACCATATCTAACGGAACCAACCTGTTTCCTGGAGTTGGATGTACTGGCAGAGGTAAATTCCAAAATTTGGGCACCAGATAAGTACGAAGTGGCTCTCCTAACACCCACTAAACTGACCCAAAAACGATGCACCATATTGAACCCAGCGTCTCTTCTTCCTGTTATGAAGGAGGAACAGAAGGGGGGAGATAATGGTGTGAAAAACGAAACTTTTCCAACTTTTACTAACCATTCTAACCTCAACTTCTAATCAATTTTCCAACCTAGTAGGGAAACACTTTGAGGACCATCATGATTGCTTTTCCTTGATGAGCTCCAAAAAGTCCACCGGGTCCAGGAGTCTCTCCCGGACACAAACCCAATAACCAGTGTCCATTCTATTCAACCAGGTGATTGGGTCGTGCTAAAGAAACATCCGAGGACGGGACCAGAGACGAGATATCTTGGTCCATTCCAGGTGCAGCTGATGACGCCAACCTCTCTGAAGCTCGAAGGACGAGACAACTGGGTCCATGCCAGTCACTGCAAGAAGCTGCTCAACTACACCAAAGAATGAGAAGTGTCATTTTTGTTTACTTGTTTGGCTTAATTTATTTTAGCGAGGGAAACGATGAAAAACATCCCAATCTTTTATTTAAAACGCACCTCCAGCTAGCTAAGGCAGCAAACAGGACCAATTGCTGGGTGTGCTCGAAACCCCCCCAGCCATTATACTCCAGCAATGGCAGCCGTTCATGCTATATACAATGTTCACATTGGCATGAAGAAGTACGAGAAATTAGCCAAGACCACCCAGAGACATTTGTCGATAGAATTTAACGATACATTCCTAGAGGGTAACATCAGTTATAGTTTTAATATTAGCTCAGGCTCTTGCGCCTCGCTTGCCAATCCTGTATGGGTGTCTGGGCAATTAGGTGGCCCGCAGGTATGCTTCAACATCAGCTTCGGTGACAGATTTGTGGGATCCTCCAGTTGTAAGAAAGGTATAACAATCAACCATACTAATGAAACCCCCGATATCTTTAGTAACACCCATAGACCAGATTATATCTGCTGGAAAGAAGGATG
This sequence comes from Leptobrachium leishanense, assembly GCA_009667805.1. NCBI lineage: Eukaryota > Metazoa > Chordata > Amphibia > Anura > Megophryidae > Leptobrachium > Leptobrachium leishanense. The sequence goes on from RXON01002470.1 coordinate 31,458, forward strand.
CGATGTTCAGACGGCGGGGGCGATCCCCCAGTCTATTCAGTTATTACTGAGTGCCCGAGACCGGCAGAGGAACTCCTCATGTGCTGTTCTGACAGGCCCATATTATTTCCTGTGCGGTTCCGCCGCTTATAAGGTAATTCCCCCTAATACAAGAGGTTCATGTGCTTTAGTGAAGCTTGTTCCGGCATCTTACGTCGCAGCTGATCGAGAGGATCTGATGGTGCGTAGGAAGGCCAAGATGTCCAGGAGAGCTCGTAGGGAACTATTCTCTAGCCACGATCAGGCTTGGGCATGGTTCCCCGCGTGGACTGGATGGGGAATAGAGCTTATGAAGCGATTGAACAATTTCTCCTCTATTGTAGACGAGATGTTCAATGAAACCATAGAAGCTGTCAGGGAGATCACCCAGGAACAACGACAAATAAAGACTCTGGTATTGCAGGAAAAGATGGCTCTTGATTATATTTTAGCGTCCAAGGGGGGTTTCTGTGAATTCATAGGTGAGGACTGTTGCACCTGGATAATGGACACCAATGACATGGTCAAAGCACATATGGATAAGGTTAGCGCCCTACAAGGCAGAGCCAGAGCTATAGCCAGTGAGGGTTGGAATCTTTTTTAAAGCTTTGGGAAGCTTCGGGGGGTTTCTTGTTTTCCACTGGATCCTGGCTAAAGGTAATGGGAGTATAAATACTTATGGTGTTTCTGTCTCTATTCCTTATATATGCCGGAGTGAGATGTTCCTGATGTCTAATCGACCGAGTTACCGAAGCCCGAACAGATGAGACGCCCAGAGGACCAACCCATGGACCGGACACAGAGGATTTCAGACCGACCGAGTTACCAGAGCCTGAACAGATGAGACGCTCAGAAGATCCACCCATGGACCAGACACAGAGGATTTCAGACCGACCAACAATCGACGCAACCCACCGTCTCATGTCCTCCCTCTGAGTCACCTCCCCTAAAGCAGATTTTACATGTCAAGATCTACGTGTCAAGATCCACGTGTCAAGATTTGTTTTAAGATTTGCCAAAAAAATCGGCGTGTCAAGATTTGTTTTAAGACTTGCGTTAAGATTCTACGTGTCAAGATGGACTGTCTGTTATTTTCTATCATCTGTTTGTTTTTTTTACATTCAGAACTTTACAAGAGGAACTGTTTCTTTCCAAGGAAGATCGAGATTCATCGAGGGACACTGGGGAGCAAATGACAAAGAGGAGGGACTGTCGTGGAAATTTTATTATGTGGACATTATATTCTAGGATGTGCGTGTTTTATAAGTTGTCATCTGTCTCCCTGTTTTGGATTTGAATGTGGTTTTAAATCCAAACCAGCGGCAAAACCGTCAGTATGAAAACCTTCTTTTGGGTTTAGAGACATACCTGCTTTTAAGACATTTGAGCCTTGTCGCAACACTGGTACCATGTTGAGATAACTGTATTTGTCCTCGCAGATATGTCAATAACCCGTAGGAACAAGCAGATTGAGCAGTATCTGAATGGGGTCCATATTGATGAGTGACAAGTGACGGGGGATGGGGACAAACATGGCTGACGGGGATCATGGAGATGGCTCAGGGATGAGTCATCTCCAGGAGGCCGGTCGGTCATTCTGGTCTACGCCCCTGTCCTTTTGATATGTAAATGTAATTACTGGGCAACCTGGCTTTTCTGTTGTACAGCCAGGGGGCTATTGGGCGTGTGCGATTGTCTAATAAATTAAACAATCCAGGAGCCACAGCTCACTTGGCCACATGATTTTCCAGCTTGAAGCAGCGTGTCTGTCTGATTCCTCCTGGGATAGAGAAGTACTTCGTTCTTATACAGAAAGAGCTAGATATAGCGTGTATTTTTATAGTGATGGATTTGTTTGTACTGGGCGCACTTTAATACTGAAGTGTACCTTTTTAGTGCACCAGGACTTTATGCGCAAACACCAAACTTTCCATAACAAATGGGAGAACAATTATTGCTTCGAAACGTAGTTTAAGCTGTCGAAAAAAACATACATTAGAGATCACCAAGAATTACTTTAAGAGCGTTCGAAAGGCCAGTAATAACTGTTCAACTCAATATATTTATCCATTAAACAAGGGCGGGAATAAACCCAATAAGAAGGGCTGGATAATATTCGCCTCCGTGTCTTTATTATAATTATGATTCCCCGTCATGATAATAGGGGAATCTGAGAATTATCCCACAAGACACGGAGGCTCTTATTATGCTAGTTCAAAGCTTAGTTAACTAGTGAATGTGACATGTGACACACTGGTTTAAAGTAGAATTCCCTAAAAGTGGATTTTCTGGACCAGTCTACTGTTTTCATGATGTCTTCAAGACTACATCCTTGGGATAAAGCCCCGGAAGCTGCTGTGCTCCGAGAGGAATGAGCTCCAAACATGGAGACATCTATACCAGCCTCAGACATGATCCATTTAACCCACCTGGCCAAAGAAGTGGAAGTTACTGGATTATAAGGTTTACGGAAAGCGAGAAATAAATGTTGGCCTGAGGTGACCTATTAGGAGCAGTAATAACCTTATATTCTTTTAGACAACGTACCGGGCAAAGACTGGGGCGCTGTGGAAAAGACGGATAAAAGACTAACGACAAATAAGTTTTAGTTCTATATAAAATTGAAAATTTCACTCCTGTAGGGGCAAAAACACGACCCGACAAATCCAGGCTCTGACATCAGAAACCCTTTTACACGGTATTAAACAGAATAAAATCGCTAACTTAGCTGAAAGTTGTTTTATGGATAACGCATCATTTTCAGGCCACGCCTCCAGCAAGTTAAATACCAAATTATCATCCCAGGTGGACGTATAATGGGAACGTGGGGGCCGATTACATCGTATACCTTTCAATAACTCACATACAATGGGATGTTTACCTGCAGGGACCCCATTAAACCATTGATGAGAAGCAGAGATAGAATCCCCTGCACCTTTAAGGAAGGGGGACATGACTGATGGCCTGGGCCGGATGGTCAGAAAAGGAAATGTGGAGCTATTGGTCATACGTGTGCAACATTGTTTCAATTACCTATATATGCATCTGTGGGGGTGTGTTCTGTCTCTTTGTTCCCTGCCAGCGTCAACTGTGCATCAAGGAGATTCTGTGAGAGACCAGAAACGTGGTGATGAAATGGCTGTTATTTATTTTGTTTTGTGGATCCAGCTAGGGAGTGTGTCCCCAATATCAGTTTATTGAGATGCTTTTTGTGTCACACATATCAGCTTATGAGATGCTTTTTAGTGGTCCCACATATCAGTTTATGGAGATGCTTTTTGTGTCCACACACAATACTCAGCTTTATGAGATGCTTTTTTTGTGTCACACATTCAGTTTATGAGATGCTTTTTGTGTCCCACATACCAGGATATGAGCTGCTTTTTGTGGCCCACACATATCAGGAAATTAGCTGCTTTTTGTTGATCAGTTTTACCATTTGTCTGTATCTAGGCCTGTAAACACAAGTTTTATCAGCTCCCCTTTATTTTGATTAATTTCTGATATGTTCCCTGATTCTAAATCCAGGGAAGGAAAGCTCTTTGTGTTGCTGTTTGCTGCCATGTTCTCGACCTCACTCCTGGTACCATGTGATGAATCCGCTGAAGTATTGCAGATACAAGGAGCTTGATAAGAAAAGATTTTTTACTCAGCAGCATCATCTTACAATGGCTGCCACTCCCCGCCCCCGGATCACATGACTGTTAACTGTTTCCTAACATGCTGAATGAACTAGGCATAATTATGATATATATAATATGAAGCATACACATCATTACAGGGAGAATTCTGCTGCTCAAGGTTTCATTTTGCAGGACTTGCTGTACAAGACTTTGGTGCCGGCCCATGAACAGTCTCCTGAGGACGCTGAGGAGCCCCACCAGTGGCAGAGGGAACGGCACTCTAAGCCCCCAGTTTGGTTAAGCCCGAGGCCTCGGAGTTCAGAGGCGTGATGGTGAAGCTGAGGTGCAGGACGCTGTTTCCCTGGTCATCTGAGGGGTTTATCATCTTGGATATGCCGCCTCGTGAGCTGCGTTCTGGATTGTGGCGAAGGGTGAGCATGGTGCGTGCTGCTGCTGCAGGTTTTTTCCCCCCTGGTTTTAGGTGAAGTGGTTGGTAAGGAGCAACAAGCGGATGGTGCTGGCCATGCTGGTGAGGACCGCTGACATACCGGTGGCTGTGGACAGATCGGCGCCCCTTACCTAGCACTTCGGTTGGTGGCTTTATGGGTCGGAATGGTCGTTTACAGCGCTCTCTTCCGAGGGGTGGCTTGGATTCTGGATCTGGAGGTTTGCGGTGGATGCCTAATATCAGTGGAGGTACTGTTTCTGGGCGACCATCGCTGGATCCACCTTTGAACTGCTGTCCCAAGGGCTGCTGGAGGATCATCCATGCTGGCGGCTGGTGAGTCGGGTTTTGAGGGTGCGGTGTTTGGATCGCTGGGCCTTTCAGGCACTGATGCATCTGGCAGGGCTAGTGGGGTGACGACGGGGTTAATAGAGACCCTGGTTGCGGCTATTAGGCACTGGCAGGATGGGTCGGTTGCTGCGTCACGTGCACAAGCGTCGCTGGGTTCAGCTGGGCATGCTGTTGCTGGGGGCGCGGCATCTGTGTTAATTTTGCGCCTGGTTCCGCTGGGATGGGAGCCCCTGAGTCTGCTCTTTCACAATGTTTGGGGCCTGCTTCTGCTCCTGTGCAGGATCCTGCTCTGCTCGATGGAGCGGCGCTTGCAGCTGGGGCTTCCCCATTGGACGCGGTGGTTGGACCGTCGGTACCTGCTGCGGTAAATGTTCCTGCGCCACTCGCTAGTGGTATTCCTGTGCCTGGTGCAGTTGGTCCTGCGGTAGGCTCTTATGGGGCTTGTGGTTTATGTCCAATGGGCCTACAGGTCTTTAATGACATTACGGAGAAAATTTGGAAAAGGTGAATATGTTGATGTTATGACTTTGGTTTACTTCGGATAGGAGACAATGATCATCCAGTGTTGATTCTTGCCCGGGGGCAAGGATAAGGACCAAGCGAAGACTTTGCCACAGACCTTTGGTAACTGGATTCAAGGTTTTTCTAGCTTATAGCGCAATTTTGTGCGAGGGTTTCCCCGGCCACAGCGTGTCTTTGTTTGCGAGTTTGGGAGGCTTGCAAAATTTACGGGGGTCTATTGTTTTTGTTACGACCAACAGTTTTGGCAGAAGATTGCGTGCGTCCTGGGCTCCGCTTGTTTTGCAGGACGCCAATCTGTGGCTATTACTCATGATGCCAAACTGCCCAGTGGTGTCACCCTTTCCTGCATCCGCGGTGCCCGGAGCCCCTGGAGTGCCGCGGGTGCAGAGAGGGGGTGATGCTGGCTCTTTAATGAGTCCCATTGCCGTTGGTCCTCATATTGCAGGTTCAAGCGTGAATGTTCTTCCTGTGGAGGGTCCCAAACGGCATTTCGATGTTTCAGAAAGGGCCATGGCTCGGCCTTTAGGGCTTCGGGTCAGACAGCCTGATAGAAGGGATCACCACGGTGATCGTGCGGGCCATGGCTCCTTGGCTAGACCGGTACCCCAATAGGCGATGCGCTGCGTTGTTATTGTGGGTTTTCGTGAGGGTTTTGTTATTCCACATGTGCCTTCTGACTTTTCTCGATTTGGTGGCTGGACCTGGTTGTTATTGGCAAAAGCGGACATGGAGTCGGCATTTCGGTTGTTACCGATTCGACCAGATTGCTATCACTTGTTGGGGTGTTCCTTTCGTGGAGGTTTTTATTACGACCTTTGTCTTCCGATGGGCTGCTTGATCTTTTGCTACTATTTTGAGTTGTTCTCTTCCTGTTTGCACTGGATGGTGTGTCGGCGCGCTGGACGGAGTTCGGTGGTTCATTAGTAGGATGATTTCCTATTCGTGGGGCTGGCGGATTCCGGCGATTGCATTGCGCTGCTGCAGATTTTTCGGGAGGTTGCCGGGGAATTCGGTGTGCCTTTGGCCGATGATAAGACGGGGGGCCCAGTTTAATCTCTTGCCTTTTTTGGGCATTGAGATCTATACTGTCCGTGTTTTCCGTTTGTCTGTAGAGAAATTCAGACCGTTTGGTGGGGAGAGGGCGGGGAGTTGCGAAGTTGCGGCTTTCTGATATTTAATCTTTACCACCTGCGCGCACCTCGCCACTTTGTTCGCATCACCAGTTCCTTGAAGGCGGACCTTGTGGTGTGTCAATCCTTCTTGCTGCATTATCATGGGGGCTGACGTATGATGGAGGCGTTAGCGGGCTCCTGGCTTTGGCGTGTACTTTCAGGGTGCTTGGTGTGCCGAAGTGGGCACCCGCACTGGGTGGCGTCTGAGTTGGTGAGGAATCTCACAAGTCGGGAATTTTTTCCTTTGATTATGGCCCTGGAGCTGTGGGGGGCATCTAGCTAATAGGCGAGTGGTGTTCTGGATGGACAACCTGGGGTGGTGAATCGTTCGTCGGCCGGTTCCCCTCCTGTCTTGGCTCTTTTGTGTGACCTGGTGCTGCGCGGTCTCGAGCGGAATGTGTGGTTGCGGGCCTGGCACGTGCCGGGTGTGCGGAACGTGATTGCTGACGCTCTCTCCCGCTTCCAGTGGCTCCGGGAGCAGCAAGGAATGAGACACCCTTTCGCTGTGGCTCTGGACCCTCGTTTCACCGGGCTGAGGATTTTGTTGGGGGACTCTGTCGGGAGCGAGGTGGATGGCATATTCTCAGGTCTGGCGGAGGTGGGGGTCACGGGGGGAATGGGGTTGGCATTCTGCGGAGGATCGTAGGGGCAACCTTGATTTATTTCGATTCCCTCCGGGAGTAAGGGGGCTCCGGTTTGGGAGCGGCCGGAGTACTGACTGCCCTTTCTTTTGGTGCGAGGCGGTTGGTTGGGAGGATGTTTGGTCGATTTCCTGCTTTGAGGATTGTTTCGGGTTGGTGGCGGACTGCGGTGCCTGAGGTTCGGCGCCCAGCTTCTGGCCTCATGTTTTTGGAACTGTTGGATGTTTTACTCGGCGTTGTCGTGATCTTTTGAGGTCGCGATTGTTTGGAGTTGAGTTTGCTTTTGCCTTTTATGGTGTCCTGAGGGTGGGTGAGCTGGTTGCTCCTAACTCTCAGATGCATTCTGCCTTGCGCATGTTTCTCTGTCAGCCGATGAGGTGAGGTTTTTGATTGTCAGGTACAGGACGGACCGCTTGGGTAGGGGCGTTCTGATTACTTAAATGCGATTGGGGTGATCGGGTGTCCTTTGGGCCTCGTGCGGGAGTATTTGGCTATTCGGCCGGTTTTCACGGACTCTTTTTTGATTTATATTGATGGGGTTCCTTTGACTTGATACCAATTTCCTACAGTTTTTAAGCGATGCGTTCAGGTTTTGGGTTATTAACCGGGGTTGTTTGCCTCCCATTCTTTTCGTATAGGCGCAGCGACTGTGGCTGCGGGTTCTGGCGCGTCGGACGGCATGATTCAGCGTCTGGGTAGGTGGGATCAGATCGCTTTTGCGCTTAGGTTCATCCTAACCTTTTATAATTTCAGGTGCTTCCCCAAGGATGGTCTGGAGATTGGGTCATTCCTTCGTACATTGGGCGGCCATACGGGCTGAGCATCGGCCGCATGGCAAAAATCTTGGTTTCCCGGTGGAGGTAGTGGAGATTCGCTGGTTGGAAATCTGGGGTTTGCGTTGGGCTCGGGTGTCGAATGAATGCAATGTTTTGGCTGGGAGGGCTCCCAGGGAGGTTATTTTAGTTGTTCATGCTGGGGGGAATGATTTGGGGACGGTTAGTTCGGTGGATCTGATTCGGGCTATGAAGCTGGATCTGGCCCGCTGTTTTGCTAAATTTGGGGGATTGTCGCTGGTGTGGTCCGACGTTATTTCTCAACCTCATTGGGAGGAGATGGCAGCCCCACGGGCAATTGACAGGGCCAGGAAGAGGGTTAGCAGGGAGGTTTCTAAAGTTGTTCGGCAGTTAGGGGGGGTTTCAGTCCGTCACACGGAATTGGAAGGCGACAATCGGATTGTGATTTGCGGTGATGGGGTCCATTTGACGGACATTGGTTTGGATATATTTTTAACTGGTTTGATGTCGGGGATTGAGGAGGCGCTGTCTGCGGTGGGGCGCAGGGGCAACCATTAGGAGACCATGGTGCCCCTGGCGTTGGCGTGGTTCCTGGACAGCGGTGCTTTAAAATGGTTAAGCCGCCTTCGGGTGAGGCATTTAACGAGACAAGCCCCGCTTGATCTCGGTCAGGCGGGATGACGAGCTCCTGGTTTTGGATCGGTAACTGCCTATTACATGGGTAATAGGGCGGATAACGGAGGAAAAGCACTGCTGGATTACATGGTGGAAATATTTAATAAAGCTGTGGCCCTTTCCAGTTAAGAAGGTGTTGTGTCTTCTTTATATTTAAGGGGTATGGGTTAAGGAGGTCCCAGGTTTAATCAGTCAAGAATCCCCTGCACCTTTAAGGAAGGGGGACATGACTGATGGCCTGGGCCGGATGGACAGAAAAGGAAATGTGGAGGTATTGGTCATACGTGTGCAACATTGTTTCAATTACCTATATATGCATCTGTGGGGGTGTGTTCTGTCTCTTTGTTCCCTGCCAGCTTCAACTGTGCATCAAGGAGATTCCTGCTCGCCCACCCTGTTGAAGTTCATCTTCTTCGTGTCACAGCTTTGGATTGGCGTGGTTCCTGGACAGCGGTGCTTTAAAATGGTTAAGTCGCCTTCGGGTGAGGCATTAACGAGACGAGCCCCGCTTGATCTCGGTCAGGCGGGGTGACGAGCTCCTGGTATTGGATCGGTAAACTGCCTATTACATGGGTAATAGGGCGGATAACAGAGGAAAAGCACTGCCGGATTACATGGTGTAAATATTTAATAAAGCTGTGGCCCTTTCCAGTTAAGAAGGTGTTGTGTCTTCTTTATATTTAAGGGGTATGGGTCAAGGAGGTCCCAGGTTTAATCAGTCATGCAGATCTGATATTATTTACCATGCGATATGCCTTTCCATCTTCAAACAACTGAGTGAAGAAACCCAGAAGACTACCTAAAGGAGCTGATATGGGATCAACTGGTTCCATTCATCAAGAAACTCATAATCTCCATGTTCTATCTTATCTCCTTCTGGTAGAAGGAGCCCAGGAACTTGACAACAAGAAAGCAGTTGCTTACTGTCTGAAGGCCAATGACCCCTGATATTTTCTAGGCTACAAGCTGAACAGATGAGATTGTAGAAGGTTCTGCAATGTTCCCTCTGGATCCTTCAAAGTGATCGATGAGACCTGAACTATCCTCGGAATATCTACAAATCTTTCCAGAAGTTGTGGAAACCAAGGTTGTGATCTCCATAGGGGTGTTACCAGCACCCAGGGGTCAAGTCCTGGGAAAAAAAGTGAGGGAACTCACCGACGAATTCCACAACCCCTATTACCTGAAGAAATAATATATATAATCACGAGTATAGCCGGACGAGCCGGTGATACCATTTTTATTGGGTTAGCATTACATTTAAAAGACAAACTTTCAAGAGTGTAACCTGGAAACTATACTGATCAGTGAAAGGTATCACTACCTACAGGTATACTCAGGATTTTGGCAACTGGACTAACGCATTTTATATATAATATATATATATATCCAGGCACAGACCCCCCAGAATAATATACACAGCACTGGACCCCCAGAATAATATACACGGCACTGGTTATATGGATATATTTTCCCAGTTCACATGGATATAATTGCCCCAGCTCTCATGGATAATGCCCCAGGTCTCATGGATATTGCCCCAGGTCTCATGGATAATGCCCCAGGTCTCATGGATATTGCCCCCAGGTTCATGGATATATGCCACAGGTCTCTCATGGATAATGCCCCAGCTCTCATGGATATATGCCCCAGCTCTCATGGAATTGCCCAGGTCTCATGGATATTGCCCCCAGGTCTCATGGATATTTCCCCCAGGTCTCATGGATATATGCCCCAGCTCTCATGGATAATGCCCCAGCTCTCATGGATATGCCCCCAGCTCTCATGGATAATGCCCCAGCTCTCATGGATATTGCCCCAGCTCTCATGGATAATGCCCCAGCTCTCATGGATAATGCCCCAGCTCTCATGGATAATGCCCCAGGTCTCATGGATATTGCCCCCAGGTCTCATGGATAATGCCCCAGGTCTCATGGATATTGCCCCCAGGTCTCATGGATAATGCCCCAGGTCTCATGGATAATGCCCCAGCTCTCATGGATATATGCCCCAGCTCTCATGGATATTGCCCCCAGGTCTCATGGATATTGCCCCCAGGTCTCATGGATATTGCCCCCAGGTCTCATGGATAATGCCCCAGGTCTCATGGATATATGCCCCAGCTCTCATGGATAATGCCCCAGCTCTCATGGATATGCCCCCAGCTCTCATGGATAATGCCCCAGCTCTCATGGATAATGCCCCAGCTCTCATGGATAATGCCCCAGGTCTCATGGATAATGCCCCAGGTCTCATGGATAATGCCCCAGGTCTCATGGATATATGCCCCCAGCTCTCATGGATAATACCCCAGCTTTCATGGATAATGCCCCCAGCTCTCATGGATATTGCCCCCAGCTCTCATGGATATTGCCCCCAGCTCTCATGGATAATGCCCCAGCTCTCATGGATAATGCCCCCAGGTCTCATGGATATATGCCCCAGCTCTCATGGATAGTGCCCCCAGCTCACCTCTCTGCGACCGGCGGCCGCGTGCTTCCTGTTAGAACGGCCGCTGACAGGAAGTGCAGCCGCTCGTCTGGGATCGATGAAACAGCCAGGCGAGCGGCTCCACTTCCTGTCAGTGGGCCGTTCTAACAGGAAGCACGCGGCGCCGGCAATGTGCGGCGGCTGCCTGCTCCAGCCTTTCGGGCTCGGGCCACAGCGGGAACGCTGCGTTCCCGCAGCGGGAGAAGTGCGGGAACGCCGTTCCCGCTCGACTCAAGCCCTGCCAGCACCACTGTAGCTAACTGTGCACGTACCAAACATATTACAGCCGGAATGAGTAGGAATGGAGGAAAAGCATAGAGAATTCCCAACAGTCAAACTTGGACCAGAGTGTCAGGATCGGGTAACCCCACTTGCAGACTGTAAGCCAACAGACCCTGACCAACCGGTCCTTAGAAATGGCCGGGTTATGGTCAGTAATACTGAGAATGACGAACACAAAGAAAGTGGCGGAGTGCAAAGTAAAACAACCTGCGGAATAAAGTAACCCACAATGCTCTAGCTAGCCGGTCCTTAATAATGGCCGGGTTAAGCAGAGCAAACCAACAAAACACACATAGGCAGGGGTTAAGGAAATAGAGGTCCGTTATACTATGCCAGAAATCAGGACGCCAGAATACAGGGGAATCGAGACAAGCCGGGATCGTATAAACCAGGAAATCAGTCAGAATAGGAATCAAGAAATAACAACAAGGCACTAGGAGTAACCGGAACCACGCTAGGGCAACTTGCTAAGAGAAAGGAAGCCCTTTAAATAGAGCCACAGCACTTCCTATTGGTGCTCAGAGGAGACGCCCTGCTCTGCTATAGGATAGCTGGTCATGTGCTGCGATTGGTTGTCCTTCCTGCATGTTGCATCTGATTCGCGGGCAGCACCATTCTCTGTCCTGTAGTACACAGTACCCTGGAATAAGGCTTTCTGGATATCAGCTGCTGTGACGGCCGCAACATTTCCCCAGACATGGGGCGAAGGTGCAACATTTCCCCAGACATGGGGCGAAGGTGCAACATTTTCCCGGACATGCGGTGAAGGTGCAACATTTCCCCGGACATGGGGCGAAGGTGCAACATTTCCCCAGACATGGGGCGAAGGTGCAACATTTCCCCAGACATGGGGCGAAGGTGCAACATTTCCCCAGACATGGGGCGAAGGTGCAACATTTCCCCGGACATGGGGCGAAGGTGCAACATTTCCCCAGACATGGGGCGAAGGTGCAACATTTCCCGGACATGGGGCGAAGGTGCAACATTTCCCCGGACATGGGGCGAAGGTGCAACATTTTCCCGGACATGGGGCGAAGGTGCAACATTTCCCCAGACATGGGGCGAAGGTGCAACATTTCCCCGGACATGGGGCGAAGGTGCAACATTCCCCGGACATGGGGCGAAGGTGCAACATTTTCCCGGACATGGGGCGAAGGTGCAACATTTCCCCAGACATGGGGCGAAGGTGCAACATTTCCCCGGACATGGGGCGAAGGTGCAACATTTCCCCGGACATGGGGCGAAGGTGCAACATTTCCCCGGACATGGGGCGAAGGTGCAACATTTCCCTGGACATGGGGCGAAGGTGCATCATTTCCCCAGACATGGGGCGAAGGTGCAACATTTCCCCAGACATGGGGCGAAGGTGCAACATTTCCCCGGACATGGGGCTCAGGTGCAACATTTCCCCAGACATGGGGCGAAGGTGCAACATTTCCCCGGACATGGGGCTCAGGTGCAACATTTACCCAGACATGGGGCGAAGGTGCAACATTTCCCCGGACATGGGGCGAAGGTGCAACATTTCCCCAGACATGGGGCGAAGGTGCAACATTTCCCCAGACATGGGGCGAAGGTGCAACATTTCCCCAGACATGGGGCGAAGGTGCAACATTTCCCCAGACATGGGCCACCGTGACACAGAGCATCCGTGCTACAACCATGGGATCTGGTTTCCAACTGTAAAAGTGAGGTACCAGAGGGTTAATATGTGTGGCAAACAGGTCCATAGTAAATGGTCCCCAAAGGAATGAAAAAAAAGGAGAAGACACCCTCTGCCACAGCGCTTGCTTCTGGACTCTGAACTTAAAAGTTACCGGCGATCAACATGTCTTCTGCAATTCTACTCCACAATCTCGACTTTAATCCTACTGTTCATATTTTATGCTCGCATCTATCTATTAATATTTTGGCTGTTTGTTTTCTTGATAAATGTATGCTCTGCTTTGTTAAACCCATGCTCTCATATGGCCGCCCCTCCCCCTCATCATGTCGTAACAATACTTGCCCTATACAGCCCACAAGCTCTGATTCTGCGACCTCTTTCTGCAACAGCCCTGCCACAAGCTCACATCACCCTCTGCCACAAGCTCACATCACCCTCTGCCACAAGCGCACATCACCCTCTGCCACAAGCTCACATCACCCTCTGCCACAAGCGCACATCACCCTCTGCCACAAGCTCACATCACCCTCTGCCACAAGCGCACATCACCCTCTGCCACAAGCTCACATCACCCTCTGCCACAAGCTCACATCACCCTCTGCCACAAGCGCACATCACCCTCTGCCACAAGCGCACATCACCCTCTGCCACAAGCTCACATCGCCCTCTGCCACAAGCTCACATCGCCCTCTGCCACAAGCTCACATCGCCCTCTGCCACAAGCTCACATCGCCCTCTGCCACAAGCTCACATCGCCCTCTGCCACAAGCGCACATCGCCCTCTGCCACAAGCTCACATCACCCTCTGCCACAAGCTCACATCACCCTCTGCCACAAGCGCACATCACCCTCTGCCACAAGCGCACATCACCCTCTGCCACAAGCTCACATCACCCTCTGCCACAAGCTCACATCACCCTCTGCCACAAGCGCACATCACCCTCTGCCACAAGCGCACATCACCCTCTGCCACAAGTGCACATCACCCTCTGCCACAAGCGCACATAACCCTCTGCCACAAGCGCACATCACCCTCTGCCATAAGCTCACATCACCCTCTGCCACAAGCTCACATCACCCTCTTCCACAAGCTCACATCACCCTCTGCCACAAGCTCACATCACCCTCTGCCACAAGCGCACATCACCCTCTGCCACAAGCTCACATCACCCTCTGCCACAGCGCACATCACCCTCTGCCACAAGCGCACATCACCCTCTGCCACAGCGCTTGCTTCTGGACTCTGCTGTCCCACCCATCCAGTGCTGGTGTGAAATTTGTAGCTTACTTTCCACCTGCTTCCACTTTGCAAATCACCCTAATTAACCCAAGATTCTAGCCCTTCCCATGATTATTATTATTCTTTATTTATAAAGCGCCAGCATATTCCGCAGCGCTGTACAATAAGCACAGTATAGACAGGGTTACAATACATTGAACAACATTTGACAAACAGTACAGGAGGAGATGAGGGCCCTATTCCCGTAGGAACTCACAATCTGGGAGGGTTGGGGTTGGAAACAGGAGGAGAGGACTGTAAGGTGAGAGTGATTGATGGTTGCGTCAGTGAGTTGGGTGGTAGGCTTCCCTAAATAGGAATGTTTTCAGGGAGCGTTTGAAGGAAGAGAAGTTAGGGGAAAGTCTGACAGTACGAGGGAGAGCGTTCCAGAGAGTGGGGGCTGCGCGTGAGAAATCCTGCAGTGTATCATGGGAAGAGGTGATGCGGGGAGAAGCTAGGCGCAGGTCACTGTTTGACCTTAGGGAGCGGGCTGGGGTGTATTTGGTGATTAGTGAGGACAGGTAGTGGGGCGCTGAGTTAGTGAGGGTTTTGTAGGTAAGGATAAGGATTTTGAACTTAATTCTGCAGTGGATGGGGAGCCAGTGAAGGGACTCGCAGAGGGGAGCGGCAGAGACAGAGCGGCGGGTGAGGTGAATTAGCCTGGCGGAGGCGTTCAGGATGGATTGTAGGGGGGAGAGGTGGGACAGAGGGAGGCCAGATAAGAGATTATTGCAATAGTCGAGTCGGGAGATTACCAGGGCGTGTATGAGTTGTTTTGTGGTGACAGCGGTAAGAAATGGCCGAATTCTGGAAATATTACGCAGTTGGTATCGGCAGGAGGAGGAAAGAGACTTGATGTGGGGGATGAAGGAAAGAGCAGAGTTAAGTGTAACTCCAAGACAGCGAACTTGGTTTGATGGGGAGATGGTGATACCCTCCACCGTGATAGAGAAGTCAGGAGGTGGGGAGGCATTGGAGGGAGGAATAAGTAGGAGTTCAGTCTTTGACATGTTGATCTTTAGGTGGTGGGAGGCCATCCAGGAGGAGATGCCAGATAAACAGTCACTGACTTTTGAAAGGACAGGGGGAGAGAGATCAGGGGTAGAGAGGTAGATCTGAGTGTCATCAGCGTAGAGGTGGTAATTAAAGCCAAAGCTGTTGATGATTTTGCCCAGGGAGGAAGTGTAGATGGAAAAGAGCAGAGGACCAAGGACAGAGCCTTGAGGTACACCAACAGATAGAGGCAATGAAGAGGAGGAGTTACCAGCAAAGGACACACAGAAGGACCTGTTGGATAAATAGGAGTCAACCCAAGCAAGTGCAGTGTCACCGAGACCCAGAGAGTTGAGGGTCTGTAGAAGGAGGGGGTGGTCAACAGTGTCAAAAGCAGCCGAGAGGTCAAGCAGGATGAGAATAGAATAGTGGCCGTGTTTTTTAGCAGTTAGGAGGTCGTTGGTGACTTTGGTGAGGGCAGTTTCAGTTGAGTGTAGGGGACGGAAGCCAGATTGCAGGGGGTCAAGTAGGTGCTTGGGAGTCTGGATGGAGGATCGCTTGAGGCTGCTGGTGGTGCTCCTGGAGACCCATTGAGACTCATGGCGGAATGTGAGTCTGATTTGCAATTGCGGGGCGTAGATGGCGCTGCTGCTAGTGGTGGCTCAGGACCAACGGGTTGGTGGAGGCTCTGGTTGAGTTTTTTCAGCACGGGTGGGATGAGCCAGTGGCTCGCTGGGCAGTCTGTGCGCCGGCACCTGCTGTGCTGCCTGTGATGGTGGAGTGCCGTGCGGCGGCTCTGGCTGTGGTTGGGGGTGGTGCTGCCAGGGATGGCAGGGTGCCGTGCTGGTCCGGGGGTCTCTTTCGGACCCGCGTGGTGTGGCTACTTGTGATTTGTCGCCGCTGGGTGTGAAGGTGACGACAGAGGTTAGAGAAAAAATATGGGAGAAGGGAATATGTGGACGTCCTGTCATTGGTCTCTACGACTAGGGAGCCCCTGGATCGTCCTAGGAAGCCTGATTCCTTGGTGGAGGGCAAGGAAAAAGAAAGACAAATCCTTGCCGTGTACGTTCGGGAACTGGATGCAGGGCTTTCTGCGTACTGCGGTCTTCTGTGCGAGCGCTATTATGTATGCATAATTATGTATTATGTTATTTATGTACTTGGACCTTAACACCAAGGTCTAGCTCATGCGAGCCTTGGCTCTGGTGACCATCGCCTAAGTGGCAGATTGAAGTTACTTTGCTGGAGTTGCAAAACTGGAGGAAAGAACTGCAAGGTCCATGTTTTATATCGGGTAAACACCGCTGCGCCGAGCCTCTTGGGTCATTCCGTGACAGAGCATTGTAACGAAATTCTTTCCAGGTTAATGGGAAAGGCCAAGGACATTGTAAAAATCACCCTGCGCAGTAACACTTCTCTAAAACCCTCCGAGAACCCCAAGGTAATATTCCATATTCTGAAACAACATTTTAGTGAAACCAGTTATTCCTACATGCCGTTAGCAGATTTTTATGCCACAGTACCTGTTATGGGGGAAAGTCCAGTTGAATATTGGGTCCGTTTAAACAAAGCTGTTGATGTTGCCGAGGAAGCTTTAATCAGATTAGGGCGTAAATTAGACAATCCATGTCAGGAGGCAGCAATGATGTTTGTTAAGCTCTGTCCAGACCCAACTTTGTCAGCCATCTTTGTTTTAAAGCTCCTGATAAATGGACCGCAGGTGAGGTACAAGAACATCTCGATAGGTACCAAATTGAACAGAAGGAACAGTTAATAGTTAAGTGGAAGTGTAGTGCTGTTGTGAGAAATGCCGCAGTCCAATCACAGTCATTTAATGAGAGCGAAATCGTGAACACTGATTCTGTTGTTTCACCAAACCGAGCTAATGCAGTACCCAGTCTTTTTCACAGAATGATGGAAACTGCATGAAGACACTGATAAGTTTGCTTGACCGTGCCCTGTCTCAGAATAACCAAGCAGAAGCAAGACATCTTCAACCGAGCCGACCATCTATGAGAGCGTGTAAGGTCTGTCAGTCACACCAACACTCCACTCTAGCACATTGTCGACGACATCAGTTATGCTTCAGTTGCTACAAGCCTGGTCACACACGTAGGGATTGTGCAAATGTTCAGTTCAGTAGCAACAACCGATTTGCTCAGTCGTCGCAGAATGCACCAGCTTTAAACTAGACAACTCACACCTGGAGAGGGGACGTGTGGGTAGGGCCGAACAAACCCTCAGAACCACAGATATTGAACAAGTATATGAGAGCGCATGTGCACGAGCACCAGCTGAAGTCAAAGTGATTGCACAGAATATGCAGACTCTGAATTATTTTATGCACCGATTTGTGTCAATAACAAATTCCAGATGGTGGGAATGCTAGATTCAGGATCTATGGCGTGTACCTTTAGTGAGGCAGCAGAAGAGAAGATGCTGAGTGAGAAGGTATTGCAGGAGCCTACATCAATGTCCCAAGAGATCATGCTAATAGGATGTGGAGGTAAAGAAACTAAGCCCAAATGTATATATGAAGTTGAACTGAAAGTATATGGTGAGAGGTGTATGGTTCCTGTTTTAGTTGTACCCGGACAAAGGGACGACTTGATCATCGGTACCAACGTGATCAAATTCCTTATGCACAGGATGAAGATCAGTGATGATTACTGGAGGATTCTGTCTAACAATGCTACAGAGTCGTCTCCGTTTTGTGAACAATTTCTAGATGTTATGGCGAATACATGTTGTTGGAGGGGTGGAAATCCACCAGATAAAGTAGGAACTGTTAAGCTACAACAGTCGGATACTTTAGCAGCCAAACAAGAACACCTTGTCTGGGGACGGCTGCCGAGTAATTCTGTTATGTCACCGGGAAGTACAGTGATTGTGGAAGCTACTTCTTCCAGGACTATGCCACGAAACATAATGATTGGCCGAGTTGTCACACCGTTGTGGGGAGATTATTGGGTTCCTCTCAAAGTTACCAACCTTTCAGACAAGCCAGTGACGCTCAGGAGGAATTGCAAACTTGCAGATGTATCCCCATGTTTGGCTGTGGAAGATTTTGAGCTGCTACAGGGTTACAGTCAAACTCAAGTACTCGCACCTGAGAGTCATCAGCAACCCAGTGCTATGACTGATCTCAAGAAGAGACTAAAATCTGTAGGTCTTAGTGACCTTGACATTGATTCCTGCTCGGTAGGAAATACAGGCAAAGCCAAGCTTGTTCAGTTGCTTGAAAACTACCATGATGTTTTCTCAAAACATGCCTTGGATTGCGGAGAAGTTAGAGACTTTGTGCATCGTATCCGGTTAACAGACGATCGACCGTTTCGATTGCCGTATCGGCGAGTACCACCAGGTCATTACCAAAAGCTATGCCAAGTTCTCTCTGAAATGGAGGAGCAAGGAATAATTCGGAAATCTGTGAGTGAATATGCTTCACCCTTGGTACTCGTTTGGAAGAAGGACGGTGGTCTGAGGATTTGTACAGATTTCAGATGGTTGAACGCTAGAACTATCAAGGATGTGCATCCACTCCCACATCAGTCCGACTGCCTGGTCGCATTGGGCGGAAATACACTCTTCAGCACCATGGACCTAACATCAGGCTTCTATAACATCCCCATGGCTGAAGAGGATAAGAAATATACAGCTTTCACGACTCCAGTAGGACTTCATGAGTACAATAGAATGCCTCAGGGACTGTGTAATAGTCCAGCCTCTTTCATGCGAATGATGATGAGTATTTTTGGAGATCTGAATTTCAGCAGCCTACTGTGTTATTTAGATGACTTATTAGTATTTGCACCCAATGAGCAAGCAGCCTTGGAGCGACTGGAGATGGTGTTTCAGCGATTGAGGGACTACAACCTCAAGTTGAGCCCGAAGAAGTGCCATCTGATGCAGTCATCTGTCAAGTTCCTAGGGCACATTATCAATGAAGACGGAATTGCTGTTGATCCTTCGAAGGTGGAGGTCATTGCCAAAATATCAAAGTTTGATCTTATGGAAGAAGATGGGTGTACACCGTCTGTAAGAAGAATCAAGTCCGTTTTAGGGATGATCCTCTATTACCAGCACTTCATCCCAAATTGTTCGTCCATAGCTAAGCCACTCTTTTCCCTTACAGCAGGACAGAAGAATTAAGGGTAGGATAGGAGTTAAAGCAGGTACCTACAGAAAATTGAAGGCAACAGATTGGACCCCAGAGTGTGATGAAGCCCTTTCTAAGTTGAAGGAGAACCTACTAGATAGTGTAGTCCTAACACATCCTGATTTTTCATTACCGTTAATTTTGTCAATCGATGCATCCTTGGATGGACTGTATTGTCCCAGATACCAGCAGGCGAGGCGAAGGCGCGTCCTATTGCATTCTCAAGCAAGGCCCTAAGTAATTCTCAGAAGAGGTATCCAGCACACAAACTGGAATTTTTAGCTTTGAAGTGGAGTGTGTGTGAGAAGTTCAGCCATTGGTTAAAGGGTCACACGTTCACCGTATGGACGGATAACAATCCGCTCACTTACATACTGACCAAGGCCAAACTCGATGCTTGTGAGCAGCGCTGGGTGTCCAAGCTTTCTGGCTATACTTTTGACCTGAAGCACGTAGCTGGAAGAAAGAACATTGTAGCCGATGCTTTGAGTCGTGATCCACTAGTGAAGACCGTCAGTCAAAGGCTGATATCAGAGCGATACCACAGGTTACTAGCTGAAGCTGAAGACGTCAATCAAGATGGAGTTCAAGATACATTTTGCTTACAGGTGAACAGTCAGCAAGTGTCACTTCAGTTGAATCCAGCATCCTGTGACCATGCAACAGTTAGGTCTCAATTGAGCATTCACGATCAGTGGGAGACAGTAACAGAACTGAGGGCCATGCAGGAGATTCAACTCATCCAGAGCAACGTAATGTCTGTGTCCGATGAAATTCCGATAATCCCTCTTGAGGAAATTCGGCAATGTCAAGAATCAGATCCGGTGATTTCGCAGGTTATGCCTTATGTGAGTCAGAAGAGACGTCCATCAGGAAGAGAGAGAGCTGGAATGGATTTCAGAGCTCTAGTCCTTTTGAAACAATGGGATCGGTTGAAGATTCAAGATGGAGTGATCTACCGCGTTTCTAGAGACCCCTTAAGTACACACAAGAGATTCCAACTTATCATTCCTGCGAGTCTCAAGCCTAAAGTTTTGACCGGTGTGCATGATTTGGCTGGACACCAGGGACAGTCAAGAACTCTCCAGCTTGCCCGACAACGGTTTTTCTGGCCGAAGATGGAACATGACATAAGGGAGTACGTTAAATGTTGTCAGAGGTGTATTTTGGCCAAAACACCAGAACCATCTGCTCGAGCACCTCTTCAAAGTATCAAGACCACAACCCCAATGGAGTTGGTGTGTTTAGATTTTTGGAGTGCGGAAGATAACAAACAGCGGTCTGTAGACGTGTTAGTAGTGACAGATCATTTTACCAAGTTGGCCCATGCCTTCCCGTGTAGCAATCAGAAAGCAAAACAAGTTGCAAAGAAGTTATGGGACAATATCTTTTGCGTCTATGGCTTCCCACAGCGTATCCATACGGATCAAGGCACTAACTTTGAAAGTACCCTAATTGCAGAACTGTTAATTTTGGCAGGTGTTGCAAAGTCGCATACCACAGCATACCATCCGATGGGAAATGGAGAAACAGAACGTTTTAACAGAACTTTAGGCAATATGCTTCGTTCTTTACCACTCAAAGAGAAACATAATTGGCCTCTACAGATACAGACTTTGACATTCGCTTATAATGCAACAGTGCACGAAACCACAGGTTATGCTCCATTCCAACTAATGTTTGGTCGTATTCCAAAGTTACCTATAGATGTAATGTTCGGACAAGTATCACATGATCCTGTAATTGTAGATTACAGCAGCTATGCAACTTCACTTATGACGTACCTTCATGAAGCAACGCAGATAGCTCAGAAACATACAGAGAAACAACAAGCAAAGCAAGCTAAGTGTTACAATCGAAAGATCAAAGGAACAAATCTCAACATCGGAGATCGAGTATTACTGGCCAACAAAAGTGAGGAAAAAGGAAACTTGCAGACAAATGGGATCCTACTGTCTATACTGTACAAGATTTGAATCTGCAAACCAACATTTACAAGCTAATTGATGAAGAAGGCAAGTCAAAAGTAGTTCATCGCAATTTGATGCTGGACATTAGTTTCTTACCCGTTGAGTCAAATCAACATGATGAAAGTATACAGTCCAACGTTGATGACACTGAGAATGAGTCTTGTTCAATTGAATCGCTTGACCAATTGGAAGAAATAAGTTCTGATGAATTGGATGACAACGTTTCAGAATCTGATCACTCAGTTTCAAGTGAAAGTGCTGATTATGAGCAAAGTATTGAAAATGAAATTGAGAAGATTGAAGTTAATCCTGAGCAAACACCTAGTGTAGAGGCTGAACCTTCTGTCAGTGACTCTAGTGCACCAGCAGAAATAGTAAATGATTCTCAAGTCAGCAGCAACCCAGACACACAGTGTGTTAAGACCCGTACAGGAAGGGTAGTAAGGAAAGTTAGCCGTTTAATAGAATCCTTGACCCAGAAGTCAATCAACATTCAGAGAGTGGGCCCATCTCTAATAAATAGGTCAGGGTCAATCCGTTCTTTATTCTAAGTGTTCTTATATTTTTCATATCACACCAAAAAAAGGGGTAAATGTCAATTGTGAAAATTGTCCAAGAAATGTAAGAATTTCATGTAATATAACCTGTACCAGACCATCGTATGCTGTACACGGCAGTATATTGTTCTATGGATGCTTAGGACTTGATCAACCTTAGGTTTATCCTAACCTATTAAGTAGGTAGCTTACGCTGAATTGCAAATTTGTTTTGTTTAGGTCTGGTTCAGCGGAACCATTAGTATTGTATGGTCAGGATATTAGTGTAATTCAGAAGGGGTGAATGTAACGGGTGTGTACTGTATAAATATATGTGTGTGTGTCTTTAAGGAACATTATATGTGTATTACACTAATTCCTTACAAAAATAGAGATGTTCCAGTCCCAGGGGCATTAGGTTCTTTAAAGGGCTGTTGTGAGTAGTTTTTATATTTGGTTTGAGCAGCCGTTTTTATGAGGGGGTTAATATGGTAATGAGGGATGACATCACTCCCTGCTAGTTAGATCTAGGCAGTTCCCTTCCTTCCCGGGCTTATCAGAGCACGTGAGGCTTGAGAAGCAGAGGTAAGAGATCTGACAGGCTCTCTGCTTAAAGCAGGAAGAGCTAGAAAACCCTATAAAACCCTATAAAATCCCATAGAATCCTCTTATCAAAGATGTATATAGTATAGCTGGATTAGAATCCATGTTAAACAGGTATTTTGTCTTCTTTTTTTACTTTCGTTTTTGAGCTGCAGCAGTTAGGCCCATGTCCCTGTTATAGTGTTCTATAACTATCCTTTTGTATTATATGCTCCACTAAACTTAAGGCTGTTTATTTTATTAGATGTCCTGAATAAAAGTGTATATAGGTAGAATGTGCAGGTTTTTCATGTATATTGTGATCAGGGGGGTTCTGTACATAGCGTAATGTTATATTTTGTTGTACAGGTGGAACGTCTCCTGATATATATATTCATTCCTGTATACATGTATATTATTTTATTCAGGTATGTTCCAGTTTATTATTATTTTTATGTCTTATTGTGTATTTGTCTTGTCATTTGTAAATAATTTTGTTAATTCATGTATATGGTTATTCATATAATGTTGTAGATGTTTTATCAGAGCACGTGAGGCTTGAGAAGCAGAGGTGGAACGTCTCCTGATATATATATATTCATTCCTGTATATATGTATATTATTTTATTCAGAGGAGAAGCGGCGCCAGAGGCAGAGGAGTCGCCTGAAGTAAAATCCGTTCCCCAAAAAAAAGTAACATGTTGCCGGTCTCGTCCTTGCTGCACCACACCAACATACAACACAACGCAGAGTCCATCATTACGAACGGGCGGTGAGGGTGTAGGCCGGTCACACAGGCATGGTGGAACTCGACTATCCTCGTGCAGGCAAAACGGCCGAATGAGCTCCCGCGCGAGCGACGCGCCGATCACGTGATTGTAATGTATTGTGTTTTGCCTATGTTTCTTTTTGAGCCATCCTGACCACCGTAGTTAGTCTTCCTGATCCCCCCCTCCATTTTGTGTTCAGTTATAGATTAAACATCTACAGGAGCACAGCTCTGTTTTGAAGCTCTGTGTCTGTCACATTACTTTACATGGTGTCAGAAGTCTGTCTGGTACAGATCTCACGCTTACTATGGCATTATCGCAGTTTGAACACCCCAAGATTGACTGGGAAGCTCCAGACTTGTACCAAGAGTTTGAAAGATTTCGCAGCCACGTCTCCTTTGTGTTTGATGGACCGCTCTCAGAACAAACACTGAAGCAGCGCACAGGTTGGTTGGGAACGTGGATTGGCGAGCAGGGCAGAGAGATATATAAAACGCTACCCTGGGGAGAAGGGGAGAAGGATGATCCATCTAAAGTACTGGATAAATTTGCCAGCTATATAAGGCCAAGAAAGAATAAGAGAATTGCCAGACACCGCTTTAAGCAGAGAAAACAAGGAGTCACTGAGGGATTTGACCACTTTGTGAAGGATTTAAGACTCCTGCTAATGGATTGCGAGTATGCTGATCCAGATGATATGTTAATCGATACAATAATCGCTGGAATCAAAGAAAAGCGCGTCCAGGAGAGACTCTTAGACAAAGGGGAAGATCTAACACTACCAAAAGCAATTGAAATTGCCCAACAGTTTGAACTGTCACAGAAGCAAACTACAATAATCAGAGAAGAAGAATCTCAAGTGCAATAAAGGTGAATACACAATTCCAAACTGCAAATAAAAAAGCCTATCTACAATATCAGCCAAAATCTGTGCAGAAAGACATGAATACTTACCGGACATACAACTGTTTAAATTGTGGAAAAGATCCCCAGCATAAGTGGACCCAGGGCAGATGTCCAGCGAAAGGTTCTGTCTGCTCGTACTGCCACAAACCAAACCACTGGGTGGCAGTGTGTCGCAAAAGGTCAGTAAACACAGTTAGTGTGCAGCAGCAATCAGAAACTGAGGATGAGGAGGTACTGGGCATAAATCTCACACAAACGGATGAGCACTATGATGACAAATGGACTGCGGACATTGAAATCCTGTCTCGGCAAGTGCCATTCAGAATTGATACTGGTGCAAAGTGCAACACATTGACTTTAAGTAATTATCAGACACTCCCGCATGTAGGTGAGCTTAAGCGCTCTAATCGAGTGCTAAAGTCCTACTCTAACCACAGGCTGAAGCCCATAGCTGCGGTGGACCTTCTAATCAAATTCAAGAATACAGAGATACCAGCAGAATTTGAGATTGTGGACATTTTGCAAGAAAATGTGCTTAGCGGCGCAACAGCAGAAGCCTTAGGTTTAGTGATGCGGCTCCATGCGCTGCAGCCTACTATGAAAAGCAACACACGACACTCTATCCAAGTGGCAACAACAGGACCTCTGCCAGTTGGGCTAGATGATTACCCAGAACTGACTCACACTACTGGAACCTTGCCGGGCAAGTACACAATCAAAATTGATCCTGAAGCAAAAGGTATGGTTCATCCTGTCCGCCGTCAACCAGCTGCACTGAGAAATAAGATACTAGAGAAACTACAAGAGATGGTTAAAGATGGCTACATCACCAAATTTAACCAACCAACCGAGTGGGTGAGTTCTATGGTGGCAGCTGTGCGTAATGGCAAAATAAGAATCTGTATTGACCCGAGCGACTTAAATAAAGTCATTAAGAGGGAACATTACCCAATGCGCACCATCGAGGAGGTAGTCTCTACAATACCTGGTGCTAAAGTTTTCTCTGTTTTGGATGCAAAATCTGGGTTCCTACAAATAGAATTGGATGAAGCGTCATCATTCCTGACAACCTTCAACACGCCCATTGGCAGATTTAGGTGGCTTAGGCTTCCTTTTGGTCTAAAATGTGCACCTGAAATATTCCAGCGTATTATGGACGAAATGCTTTGGGTATTAGCGGCGCAATCAGTGTGATGGATGACATTCTCATTGCGGCCCCTTCAGTAACGGAACATGATGAGATTCTCCGTAAGGTAATTCAGAGAGCCACAAGCTACAACCTGAGTCTCAACTTTGATAAATGCCACGTCAAGCAATCTTCTGTGCCCTATGTAGGACACCTGATAACAGCAGATGGCCTGAAGGCAGACCCTGCAAAAATAGAGGCTGTGAAATCCATGCCAACACCAAGAGACAAGGATGGTGTCCGTCGCTTCTTAGGGTTTGTCACCTACCTCTCGAAATTCCTGCCCAATCTCAGCGA
Organism: Leptobrachium leishanense; assembly: GCA_009667805.1. Lineage (NCBI taxonomy): Eukaryota > Metazoa > Chordata > Amphibia > Anura > Megophryidae > Leptobrachium > Leptobrachium leishanense. The sequence continues at coordinate 56,815 of RXON01002470.1, forward strand.
AGTCGATGCACCTCTGAGACAACTTCTTAAAACTGATGTGGAATTTGCCTGGCAGCCAGCTCAACAACAAGCCTTTGACACACTCAAAGACATGTGCACTGAGTCTCCTGTGCTACAATTTTTTGATCCATCCAAGTCTGTCGAAATTTTCTGTGATGCCAGCAGCAACGGCCTCGGTGCAGTATTGTTGCAGGACAGCCACCCCATTGCCTTTTCGTCCAGGTCACTAACAGACACTGAAACTCGTTATGCGCAAATCGAGAAGGAGATGCTGTCAATTGTTCATGCATGTGTCAAGTTTCATAATTACATATTTGGAAACCACGTAACCGTCTACAATGACCATAAGCCTCTGGAGGATATTTTTAGGAAGCCATTGCTCTCTACCCCCATGCGCATTCAGAGGATGCGCCTTCGCTTGCAGTGGTATGATCTCACCGTTAAGTACAGACGGGGCAAAGATATGGAACTGCCGGATACGCTGTCGAGAGCCCAGTTACCTGTGAACAAGCCTGAGATGGAAGGCTTAGAGTGCGTCTCCATGCTTCATTTTGTTTCAGTCAGTGAGCAGAAATACTCAGAGCTGCAGAACTGCACAAGAGAAGAGCTCAGCTGTCTTCAAAGGATAATCCGGCAAGGCTGGCCAGACCACAGGCATGATCTCCCTAATGAACTACAACCATACTGGGACTCGCGAAGCCAGCTTGTTGTCTCCGATGGCGTTGTGTACAAAGGCCTGCGTATAGTGGTTCCCCCTTCTATGCAAGCTCACATGTTGAAGCTCATACATCAGTCCCACTTGGGAATAGTGAAGAGCAAGCAGAGAGCCCGTGAGGTCCTATACTGGCCAGGTATGAGCTCTGTAATTGAACAAATGGTAAAGAACTGTGGCAAGTGTGCAGACTTCCAGAATAAACTGCCAAGACAACCCCTACGTCCAACAGAAACCCCCAGTTTTCCCTTTGAAGAAGTAGCCTCGGACCTGTTTGAGTTCGAAGGGACCCATTACATTCTGCTGGTGGATTACTACTCGAAGTTCATCGAAGTGGACACGCTGAAGAATCTACATTGTCGCAGTATCATAGAAAAGCTGAAGGCTCAGTTTAGCAGGCATGGGATCCCTGTCATCCTTCGAACAGACAATGGTCCTCAATATGCAGCAGAGGAATTTAAGGTGTTCTGCCAAAGTTATGGAATTACTCACAGAACTTCATCACCCCACACACCACATTCCAATGGTGAAGCCGAGCGTGCAGTCCAGACTGTTAAAAAACTTTGGGCCAAAGCGCCAGACAAACACCTTGCACTGCTTGATTACAGGACAACTCCACTGGATTCTGTAGGCTTTTCGCCTGCTCAACTGCTGATGGGCAGGCGGCCCCGAAATAGCCTGCCTACTGCTCGTCTGCTGCTCGCACCTGCAGCTTATGATCCCATCAAAGTCAAACAGCGCCTAGACAGAAGCAAATGCATTCAGAAATTCTACTATGACCATAAAAGAGCAAGTGGCCCCCGTGCTGAATTGAAGCCTGGAGATGAAGTTCGGATGCAGCCGCACCCAGGCAGTAACAGGTGGTCCCCTGGAGTAGTAGTGAGGTCTCACGATGCCCCTCGATCCTATATTGTAGAAAGTGGAAATAAGGAATACCGTCGCAACGTCCAGCACCTTCGTAAGAGCACACCAGATGCCAATGACTCCCGTCACAGACTTATCAATGATCATTGGGCTGAGTTGATGGAGCCAGTGAGTGCCGAGGAGCCCGAGCCTGTGGAACATACTAACTCCCAGCAAGAATCTGCTCCAGTACCACAGACTGCTAAGGGAATGACGTCAACCGGGCAGTACATCACCAGGCTAGGCAGAGTTGTGAAACCTCTGGACCGGCTTTCCTTGTAGCCAGAGACATGTGTAGCAAACGCGAATGGCGACAGCAGTGTGCCAATAACTGTTCCAGTTCCACTTGCTTATGTACAATGGTGCACTGTTCTGGATGATATGTTATCGTTTGAGTCTCGTTTAAAATGTGCTAACCTTTCCTTTGTTCTTTTGAGGGATGCAAGTTTTCTGTTTATGTAAATTGAGAAGTTTAAAGAAATATCACCGATTTAATATTTGCGATATCTATACCTGTATCCCAAGTGACTATGCTAGTTAAGGGTTTGTTTTATACTTACGAAGGGAGATGTAATGTATTGTGTTTTGCCTATGTTTCTTTTTGAGCCATCCTGACCACCGTAGTTAGTCTTCCTGATCCCTCCCCCCCCTCCATTTTGTGTTCAGTTATAGATTAAACATCTACAGGAGCACAGCTCTGTTTTGAAGCTCTGTGTCTGTCACATTACTTTACAGTGATCAGCCGCCGCGAGAGAAAGTAGATCCGGCCGTAATGGAAGCGCATCGTAACCAGCGGTGTCAGAATATCAATGGCGAAGCGCAATAGTCGATACTCGGCCGGCGCCCGTGTTATAATCGGGACGCCGGGACCAAAATACCAACCAGATTGAGGAGCGCTGCGCAGAGATACTTATCTGGTCACGAGCAGCTAAGAAAGAGGGTCATTTTGGCGGGAAGAGCCTGTTTATAGAGAGGGGAGGGTGCTTGTTGCAAAGGACTGTGGGAAGGGAGGGGCAAGTTTATCTGTTAAAGTTTTTTATGCTGCTGTTTAATAAATGCTAAGAAAGAGATGCAAAATAGGAGCCTAAGAGTCATGAATTAAAATTATCTGTGTACCTTTGAGTGGACTTTGTTGATCTGGTGATAATCTGTGCCACTGGCGCCACCTAGTGGTGATGACAATAAACAACCTCAATACAATCAAATAAAATACATTGCAAGTAAAATAGAGCAAGTAGGTTAAAACAATATAATGTGATGTTTATAGTCTTATCCTGTATACTCCAGCTTGTGAAAGTCTTAACGATCAGTGCAGGAAAGAATAATAAAAGTCATACAGTATGTGGTAATTGTGGAGTCAGCTGCCTCTCCTGGCTGCTTGGTGGTATATCCCTTTTCCACCTTCTAAGTCCGTATAAAAGAAAGATGTGCTGGAGCTTCTTGTCCTGTTAGTGGTTCCTCCTGCTGCTCCCCGTGGCTCAGACGTGTGGTTTCCTTACAGGGTTACCATCCTCCGTGTCCCTCAAAATATAAAATGACTCACATAGAGCAGTATTGTATAAAATGGAGTGTAAACAAACAGAGAAGAATTCTCACATTTGCTGGGGTCTCCTCGATCAGACACCAGATTCGTAGGCAGCCGGTGACTTCAGATGGTGCACCGGATCACCTATCAGCCTCAGCCACCTCCTTGCCTAATACAAGCATCCAGGAGCCGAGATAGGTGTAAAATAATGTGAATTTTATAAGTAGTAAAATATACAGTATAGCAAAATGCGTTTTGCATTAAAAAACTTCCTCAGTTGGTGCTACTGTCAGAACCAACTGAGGAAGCGTTTTATGCAAAACTCGTTTTGGTATAACCTTAAACAGACATTGTGCTCCCCCAGACCACCTCCCATTTATTAAGTGGTCAGGATGTGAGGCGTGCCCCCCTGATCTCCTGGTGAAAACGCAAGAGGGGTTACTCAGGAAGCACTGACATTTCATCACATACAGGGTTATTCAGAGAGCGGTGAAAATCAGGAGAATGAAAAATTCTAGGTCAAAATAGCCGATTTGGAAAGTGAGATGAAAGGGAGAATTTTTCTGGTTTGGCTATTTTGACCTAGAATTTTTCATTCTCCAGTCATTCTCCTGCTTTTCACCTCTCTCTGAATAACCCTGTATGTAATTCAGTCAGTCTCTGGAACATCAGAAGAACAAGATGCTGTATCTCCATCTCCCCCTGGTGTCCAGAAGCAGCAGAGGCATTTGTTTACAATAGTCCCTTTGTCAACCCCAGGGGGGTTATTCAGAGAGCACTGTAATGTTGGCGACATTTCGGTGCTCTCTCGTTCCCTGCACTTCGGGGATCAAAGTTCCCCACCCTGCGGTGAATTCAGCATTAACCACAGGGTCCTCAGAGTACAGGGAAAAAACCCGCTGAAAACCCACCAAAGAACCGCTGCAAAAAACACACCGAACACGTTGGAAAAAGCTGACGAGCCACCAATTACAGCGCAGACCAGCCGCCAGAAAAAGCCGACAAGCTGACGTGATGAACAGGGTAAAAAAAAAAAAAACAATACGATTGAAAGTGTCAAAATTGAAACACGGTTTGCAAAAAAAACGACTGAACGAAAATGCCTGGAACTTACATCTAATTAAATAAAAAAAAAATGCCTAAAAATGCTGAATCAATAAATAGAATTTTTGCTGCAGATTAAAATAATAAACGGTTTATTAGATATTGGATTAAAACAGGAATATTTTTAACATTGAAGCCTATGGGATTCGCCTGATTAAACCTGTCGAATGAAACCACTGAACATCAGGGCATTTCACTGACATTTCTCTGCTGTTCAATGTGAATAGATTAACCATTGCTTCTCTATGGGGGATTTCACTGCTGCCGAACAGCACCTTATTTCACTGCCGCCGAACAGGCACTGTATTTCACTGCTGCTTAACAGCACCGTATTTCACTGCCGCCGAACAGGCACTGTATTTCACTGCCGCCGAACAGGCACTGTATTTCACTGCTGCCGAACAGGCACTGTATTTCACTGCCACCCAACAGCACCGTATTTCACTGCTGAACAGGCACCGTATTTCACTGCGACGAACAAGCACCGTATTTCATTGCCGTCAAACAGCCACCGTATTTCACTGCCGACGAACAGCACCGTATTTCACTGCCGATGAACAGCACCGTATTTCACTGCCGACGAACAGCACCGTATTTCACTGCCGACGAACAGCACCGTATTTCACTGCCGCCGAACAGGCACTGTATTTCACTGCCACCCAACAGCACCGTATTTCACTGCTGAACAGGCACCGTATTTCACTGCGACGAACAAGCACCGTATTTCATTGCCGTCAAACAGCCACCGTATTTCACTGCCGAACAGGCACCATATTTCACTGCCGATGAACAGCACCGTATTTCACTGCCGCCGAACAGCACCATATTTCACTGCCGCCGAACAGCACCGTATTTCACTGCCGCCAAACAGCACTGTATTTCACTGCCGCCAAACAGCACCGTATTTCACTGCTGCCGAACAGCACCATATTTCACTGCCTCCGAACAGAAACCGTATTTCACTGCTGCCAAACGGGCACCGTATTTCAATGGCAATTCGCCGATATTTGGCAAACTGCCTGCTCTCTGAATAGCCGAATGGCCACGAAATGTCACCGAAAGGGGAAACTCATGACTATTTCATGGTCAGTTCGGTTCTCTGTGAATAACCATCTATGATCCCACTGGTGGACTGGCGATCAGATGCGTCTTCAGCCCAGAGTCTCTGGATCCTGATGGTCTAGGATTGCTTTGGGCTGGTGGTCTCCGTTTTAAATGTGCAGTTTCTTACACATATTGTCCAGTTTCAGCTAAAGACCCTCCTATGTGGAGCTCGACAAGCGACTAAACGCCCTCCTATGTGGAGCTCGACAAGCGACTAAACGCCCTCCTATGTGGAGCTCGACAGGCGACTAAACCCCCTCCTATGTGGAGCTCGACAGGCGACTAAACGCCCTCCTATGTGGAGCTCGACAGGTGGCTAAACACCCTCCTATGTGGAGCTCGACAGGCGACTAAACGCCCTCCTATGTGGAGTTCGACAGGTGGCTAATGCCCTCCTATGTGGAGCTCGACAAGCGACTAAACGCCCTCCTATGTGGAGCTCGACTGGCAGTTAAACACCCTCCTATGTGGAGCTTGACAAGCGACTAAACGCCCTCCTATGTGGAGCTCGACAGGCGACTAAACACCCTCCTATGTGGAGCTTGCCAGCGACTTAACGCCCTCCTATGTGGAGCTCGACAGGCGGTTAAACACCCTCCTATGTGGAGCTCGACAGGCGGTTAAACACCCTCCTATGTGGAGCTCGACAGGCGGCTAAACACCCTCCTATGTGGAGCTCGACAAGCGACTAAATGCCCTCCTATATGGAGCTCGACAGGCGACTAAACACCCTCCTATGTGGAGTTCGACAGGTGGCTAATGCCCTCCTATGTGGAGCTCGACAAGCGACTAAACGCCCTCCTATGTGGAGCTCGACTGGCAGTTAAACACCCTCCTATGTGGAGCTTGACAAGCGACTAAACGCCCTCCTATGTGGAGCTCGACAGGTGCCTAAACACCCTCCTATGTGGAGCTTGCCAGCGACTTAACGCTCTCCTATGTGGAGCTCGACAGGCGGTTAAACACCCTCCTATGTGGAGCTCGACAGGCGGTTAAACACCCTCCTATGTGGAGCTCGACAGGCGGCTAAACACCCTCCTATGTGGAGCTCGACAAGCGACTAAACGCCCTCCTATATGGAGCTTGACAGGTGCCTAAACGCCCTCCTATGTGGAGCTCGACAGGCGACTAAACACCGTCCTATGTGGAGCTCGACAGGCGGTTAAACACCCTCCTATGTGGAGCTCGACAAGCGACTAAACACCCTCGAAATGTTACCGGAATCCACTTGGTTCACTCGGGACGAGGCCGGACCGGACACGAGCAAGGATTGTCTGAACACGAGTCTCTTCAGGAAAGGCAAACTTTATTGTGACATCACAGAATGCTCAGACAGGATTGAATCGCAAAGACTGAGCATAGATTATACAGTGTACTGAGGTTTTATACCTCAAATACATAATTAGGTACATCCCAATTAGCCCACCTCCCGGTGACTCTATCCCACCCCACGTGGGTTAGTACCTCCCTTAGTCTAATACAAAAGACATTTCATTAATTGGCTGTAAATTGGCAAACTTTGTGTTAGTAACAATAAATCATGATTAGTTACTCTTACTGTTCCGGGCTGCGCCTGGTTCCCTAGCTTCCTCAATTATTTGTTACAGATGGCACCTGGTCTGATTTCTATACTCCTTTGTATTTCGGCGGGCCCCAACGACCTTGATGTATCTTTCTTCTGTGCCTGGAACAGCAGAGATCTTTCTCAGTGCTTTAATTGTTTTTCTGCTAATCTCAGCACATTCCTAAATTTCTATGTATGCCTGATTCTAGTTTCAACTAAAAACTACCTAATTATTTTCAAGTGAACCAATATTCTGAACAAGATGGTCGCCTGGCCCACAATGGTGGCCATCTTCCAGCCTATTTCCACTACATTCCCCCTTTGCTCAAGCCTCAGGCTCTTCTCCTGAGACTTGTAGCCATTACACCTCACTGCTTCTATTCTCAGTTCCTCATATTTGGGGGGCCCTGTTTTTGTCGGGAACATACCTTGTGGGATAATCAGTGGTATATTTTGTGTCTGTGTGGGTGTCAGTGCCTCTTGCATAGCGGCCATAGGCAAAGCCCTATACGATACAGTAGTGCCCCTACAACCAAGACCACCACTACCATCAGAATCATAGATCCAATCTGTGAAATAAATCTCAGAATGGATCCAAACCAATCTCCGATTGCTCCGAACCCACGAAGTGGATTCCAGCCTTCAGCAGCGATCCTCTTTGCTGTGTCCTGCAACTGTGCTACCTTTTCTTGGTGATCTTGAATTACCTGATAGTAGTCAGGGACATCATGTGTAGCATTCTTAATGAATGTGCAACATTCATAGTGCATCGTCATCTCACACAACCCATTCAGAGCTGCACTAATCTGTTCCAGTGCCATGTTGTGTATCATTTGCACCTTTCGTATCTCTCGTACTTCCAGATTCAACAACTGAATATCCCAACTAGTCTTATTCAAAATCTCATCCATCAAACTGGCATAACTGTTCATTCTTGCCATCAACTCTCTTCCCCATCCAGTCCAGGCCGGAAGCCAAGCCCATACTCGATCCGCTTTCTTAAACAACTCTCTCTTCTGCCTCTCAAACACCAGTGGGTACCTAGGGTGAAGTATTGTATCTGAATTAGTGTCCTCCCCCCTTACCTTCTGGATCGGGATCAATTTAGCCAATTAACACATTCCCGTCACTGTATGTGGTACCCATGTGTAGCACACTCCTCTACAACACACCTGATATCCTCCTTTCACTATAAATGGTGATGAATATAGTGTTCCCTTTGTTATCGCTATTGCATACTGTCTCAACCGTCTCATCATGTCCCCTATATCCTGCCTTCCACTGGTTGCGTTCGCAATCTCTTCCTCTTGTTCTCTAGTGAACTGCCTGCATCGTATATATATAATGTGCCTTCAGTCCTGTTCTGAATATGTAAATGTACGATGTCCAATTGAACTGACTTGAGTTGCACGCCCCACCCTCGTTACTTATCTCTCTATCTGGGCCTAGTTGAAAACACCACTCTGGTTGGTACACTGGTCCTATTATAGGATGCCCAGGACTGAATGGTTCTGGTTTCTCTCTTGACATATCAACTGTCTGTACTGTAACATTTTCTGATGCAAACATACTCAAATTCATTGGGACAGATGCGAATGGTATATGAATTGTCTCTGGGTGCAGTCTACTACACACCCAACATGTGGTCTGTCCAGACTTTTTAGCATAATCATATTTAAATTGCACAAGTAGGTGTCCTTTTAGCTTAGTTCCAGATGACACCTCTCGCTTTTGTCTCCACATGGTACGGTTCTCCATCACCGAGTGTGTGCCATTCCGATTTTTGGTGATGCTTAGACACTTGGGACATACTTCACGTGATAGTCCATAAATCAGATGTGCAAGAAACAAAATCAGTACCAGAATTGCCCCCACTGTCAAAAACCCCTGGGCAACTCTCTTCACAGTCACATAAACCCAATCCCTCCCCGCCGGAATTTCAAAAACAAAAGGCATTTCCGGTTGATCACGGGTCGGGGCCGGGCCCCTAAAAATAACCCTCTCAGCATTTTCCATCAGTGGATAATTAGATCTCGCTGTATCCATCAGAACACCCAAGGGTTGAGTATCTTGGATGCTTTCAATCGAATCTCTCAGGGGCTCATGACTGTGGTCTTTGATAGCTTTAGCCTCAGTGGATTGGTCTCGTTGGGGACGACCTTCCATACTGGTTCAGGATTGGCTGCAGCTACCTTCAATCTGGAGTGATGTATCCACGGGACCACCTCGGCAACCTTTACTGCTGTAGGGGTTGATAACAGGACAAAGTAAGGACCTCTCCATTTTGGGCCTAATGGATAATTTTTCCACTCTTTTACCCATACTGAATCACCTGGACAATATTTATGCAGTGGAGGATACAAAAAGTGAGGTACATTATCTCCCACCCAAGTATTCAATTTCTGCATTGCTTTACCCAACAGTACAACCTGATCATTCAATTTAATTTCCCCTAATGCCCGAAGGGCCCCCCTTAGTCCATTAATCAGAGGGGTAGGCCACCCGAACATAAGTTTGTACGGACTTAGCTTCAATTGGGGGGTGGGCCTGCACCTAATGTGTAATAAGACTATCGGGAGCACATCCAACCAGCCTAATGACGTTTCTTGGCACAATTTGGACATCAGAGTCTTTAGGGTGCGGTTCATTCTCTCGACTTTTCCTGAACTTTGGGGCCTGTAGGCAGTGTGTAGCTTCCAGGTGATACCCAATAGGCGGGCAAGTTGCTGTAAACAGTTCTGTACAAATGCAGGGCCATTGTCCGACTCTATTTCAAGAGGCAGTCCGTAGCGCGGTATTATTTCTTTCATCAGACTTTTCACCACCTCCGCTGTCTTTTCTGTTCTTGTTGGGAAAGCTTCCACCCATCCTGTTAGGGTGCACACCATTACCAGTAGATATTTGTATCCTTTGCAGGGTGGCAACACTGTGAAATCTATCTGTAATGACGCCATTGGAGACAGCCCGATTGGCAGTTTCCCCGGAGGTTGAGACGGGCCTGTTCTTGGATTATTCTTGGCGCATGTCACGCACTGCTGGGCTATTGCTTTGCAGATTACTGACAGTCCTGGTACGTAGAAATGTGGCTCCAATTGCTGTTCCATCATTTCTCTTCCTCCATGGGTACTTGCGTGGAGCGTTCTTACAATCTCAGGCGCCAGTGTTGCTGGTAGAACTATTTGTCCATTCTCTAACTGGAACCATCCGTCTTCTCCATATCCGCCTTGTTCTTCTGACAGCCATTTCTTCTCTTTCTCTGAATATACAGGTGTCCATTCACTCAGTGGCGCCGGTAAGAGTGCAGCCACCACTGGTTTTACTTTGTATCGTGCCAATTCTCCACGGTTTCCCCAGACAAATTCTTCTTTTGGGAAATAGTATCGCCATGCGAAGAACAGCAGATCTTGTCTGTCTTGTGAATCTCGCACTGCTGGTATGAAAAAGTTCATTGCACTTTTCTTCATTCTTGGCAGCTTATTCCTGATAAGGATCTCCTTGAGGAAGAACCTTACCAACGGGGCTTGGTATTCTTCTGCTCCCAATTCTCCCAGACTTAGCAATATTCGTGTGATTCTTAGATTATTGTGAGGGTTGGTTGTTAGATTTTCAAAACGTGAGGCGAAATTTTCTGCTCGTTCAACTTCAGTTACTTCTGTATCTTCTTCTCCATACTCCATTAATTTTACGCCGAAGAATTTCAGCATCATTTTGTATGCTCTGCGTAGTCTTTGCTGAACTTCTGAGGTGTTAATCATTAGACGTGTCTCTTGAGGATTCAGAGGAGTAGAGTAAAAATTTCGACCTTGAAACTGGGTTGGAAAAAGCCATTGGATATAGTCATGATTTAGTTCTAACAGTTCATACTCATCTTGCCATTTGTATAATTTCAAGCATATGAATCATAGAGTTATAACAGTGCAACAGTTTCATATGAAATAGCTGTTGGAAGCATATTTATTTATTTTATTTTAGTAATCATAACAGTCATCCATGTGAGCATAAACATGTAGGTGGTGGAGTAGACTAAGCATTGTCAATGCTGAGTGAACTCTTGCCATTTGTGCAGTATAATTTCATGAACTCGCCTTTGGGTCAAATTTTCTCCAATTCATATAAAATTCATAATTTGGCATGAGAGGTTGAGGCTCTTGCTTGCAGAGCAGAACTTTGGCTTGATCAATTGTCAAATGGTTTTGCAGTGGCCTTTGCGGCCTGGTCAGCACGCCTGTTGCCTTTCAGGATTTCATCATGACCTTTCTGGTGGCCACGACAGTGCATAATACTGACAGCACTTGGTTTCCATACAGCCTCTAGAAGGGCTGCGATTTCAGCCGCATACTTGATTTGTTGTCCTGAAGAAGTAAGTAGGCCTCTTTCTTTGTAGAGTGCACCATGTGCATGGACTGTCATGAAAGCGTACTTGGAATCAGTGTAGATTTTCCTTCGGAGATTTCTAGAGCTCTGGTTAGGGCTGTTATTTCGGCCAATTGTGCAGATGTGTGGCCTGGTAGTGGATTTGCTTCGATAATCTCTTCTGCTGACACCACTGCATAGCCGGAGACTTTCTTCCCATCATTCATATAGCTGCTACCATCAGTGAATAGCTGTAGATCGTATTTGTCTAGGGGTACGTCTTTCAAATCTGGCCTGCTACTGAACACTTCTTCCATGACTTGGAGGCATTCATGATTTGGATCCTCTTCACAGTCAGGCAGTAAAGTAGCAGGGTTCAAGGTAGCGATGAGGTCCAAATGAACCCGTGGATTCTCACACATCATAGCTTGGTACTTCGTCATGCGGCTGTTGCTGAACCAGTAGCTTCCTTTCACGTCGAGCAGGGCTTTGACATGAAGAACTTGGCCAAGGGTCAGCTTGTCTGCTTCTGCTATCAACATTGCTGTGGCTGCCACAGCTTTCAGGCATGGGGGTAGGCCGCAGGCCACAGGATCAAGTTGTTTGGAGAGGTAGGCCACAGGCCTTAGCCAAGAGCCGAAACTTTGAATCAGCACTCCTGTAGCTGTTTGATTGTGTTCATGCACGTACAGCTGGAAGGGCTTGCTGTGATCTGGCAATCCCAATGCAGGGGCTTCCATTAACAGAGTCTTTAATTTCAGAAAGGCTGCTGTTTGTTCTTCTTCCCAGAGAAAGGGGTCATGCTCTCCCCCCTTGGTGGCTTGATGGAGGGGTTTAGCAATGTCTGCGAAGTTGGGGATCCACAGGCGGCAGAAGCCCGCAGCTCCCAGGAATTCACAAACTTGTCTCCTTGTCTTTGGTTGGGGTATTCGGCATACTGCTTCCTTTCTCTCAGCCCCCAGTGCACGCTTGGTACCTGTTAATTGAAAACCGAGATACTTCACAGTCTGTTTACATATTTGTGCTTTTCTTTTGGACACTCTGTAACCTGCAAGGCATAGCAGATGTAACAGGGCTTTAGTGGCAGAGAGACAGTCTTTTCTGTGGGAGAGGCCAGTAATAAATCATCGACATACTGCAACAAAACAACTTTGTCTGGCTGAGCGTTGAAGGACAGGAGGTCCTGGCTGAGCGCGCACCCAAAAATCGTGGGCGAGTTCTTGAAACCTTGGGGGAGGCGTGTCTAGGTAATTTGATGACGCGCTCCCGTGGTGGAGTCCTCCCATTGAAACGCAAAAAGGGGCTGGCTTGCTGGAGCTAGGCGGATGCAAAAGAAAGCGTCTTTTAAATCAAGCACCGTGTAATATTTTGTATCTCCAGGAATTAATGCCAGCAGATTGTATGGATTAGGGACTACAGGGTGTAGAGTTACTGTGGCTTCGTTAACCGCTCGTAAATCTTGGACCGGGCGGTAGTCAATGTAATAGAGCAGCAGGAAATGCTGGCAGAATGCTTGGTTGTGTAGGGAGAGCCTGTATTAGCAGTAGGATAACGGAAGTGCTCATGCCACTGTACAGAGCACTGGTGAGACCTCACTTGGAGTACTGTGTGCAGTACTGGAGACCGTATCTCCAGAAGGATATAGACATCTTAGAGAGAGTTCAGAGAAGGGCTACTAAAATGGTGTACGGCTTGAAGGAGAAAAGTTACCAGGAAAGGCTTAATGATCTTAACATGTACAGCTTGGAAAAAAGACGAGACAGAGGAGATATGATAGAAACATTTAAATACGTAAAGGGAATCCACAAGGTAGAGGAAGGGAGTATATTTAAAAGGAAACAAAGTAGCAAAACAAGAGGACATAGTCTTAGATTAGAGGGGCAAAGGTTTAAAAGTAACATCAGGAAGCATTATTTTACTGAGAGGGTGGTGGATACATGGAACAGTCTTCCAGTTGAAGTGGTAGAGGCCAAAACAGTAATTGAATTTAAGCAAGCATGGGATAGGCATAAGGCTATCCTAAACAAAAGATAAATCCAGGTAAAGTATCCATGTAATTGGGCGACTAGATGGGCCGAAAGGTTCTTATCTGTCGACATCTTTCTATGTTTCTATGTTTATGTGTTAAAGCGGGAGGGAAAAAGCCCACAAATATGGGAAAAATAGCAGATATTGTGCAAGATTCTAAAGAAACCCAAGTGCATTTCTAGAAAGGTTATTAGATGCATACAGGACGTATAGTCCTATTGATTCTGAAGCAGCGGAGAATCAGAGGTTAATTAATTCTTCCTTTGTGGGTCAGTCACAGAGAGATATACGGAATAAAATACAGAGACAAGATGGGTTTTTGGGTAAAGGTAAAATATTACAACCTCCTGTAATTATAATAAATGACACACAGGCACAGAGGAAAGTCATCTATACTATAATTGAGTAAGGCTTGGCGTGTCCGTTGCCAAGCCTTACTCTGCGCATGCGCGCGCAACCAGCGGCGGTTGGTTGCGCGCGCATGCAACCGCCGCGGCACGAGCCGGCTGTGCGCTCGCCGCGGCGGTTACAAGATGCACACAGCAGCCGGGCAGAGGCTGCGCTCTACAGCCTCTACCGGCTGCCGCGCGCATCCAACCCCCGAGCGGCGAAGGAAAGTTCCCTCGCTTCCGCTCTTTGAAGGACCCAAGCCGCGGTCACGTGGGAGTCCCACGTGACCGCGGCTTGGGTCCTTCAACGACCGGAAGCGGGGAAACTTTCACTTCGCCGCCCGGGAAGGTAAGTATGCGGAGCTCATGGGGCGGCTGTCCGAATGCCGATAGAGCATTCGAACAGCCGCCCCATGTCTGGTCTGGGGTCTGAGCTGGGGAGCAATATCCATGAGCTGGGGCAGTATCCACGTGCTGGGGCAGTATCCACGAGCTGGGGGCAGTATCCACGAGCTGGGGGCAGTATCCACGAGCTGGGGGCAGTATCCACAAGCTGAGGGCAGTATCCACGAGCTGGGGGCAGTATCCACGAGCTGGGGGCAGTATCCACGAGCTGATTATCCACGAGCTGGAGACAGTATCCACGTGCTGAGGGCAGTATCCACGAGCTGAGGGCAGTATCCATGAGCTGGGGGCAGTATCCACGAGCTGGGGGCAGTATCCACGAGCTGAGGCCAGTATCCACGAGCTGAGGGCAGTATCCATGTGCTGAGGGCAGTATCCACGAGCTGGGGCAGTATCCACGAGCTGGGGGCAGTATCCACGAGCTGAGGGCAGTATCCACGAGCTGGGGGCAGTATCCACGAGCTGGGGCAGTATCCACAAGCTGAGGCAGTATCCACGAGCGGGGCAGTATCCACGAGCTGGGGCAGTATCCACGAGCTGATTATCCACGAGCTGGAGACAGTATCCACGTGCTGAGGGCAGTATCCACGAGCTGAGGGCAGTATCCATGAGCTGGGGGCAGTATCCACGAGCTGGGGGCAGTATCCACGAGCTGAGGCCAGTATCCACGAGCTGAGGGCAGTATCCATGTGCTGAGGCAGTATCCACGAGCTGGGGCAGTATCCACGAGCTGGGGCCAGTATCCACGAGCTGAGGGCAGTATCCACGAGCTGGGGCAGTATCCACGAGCTGGGGGCAGTATCCACGAGCTGAGGGCAGTATCCACGAGCTGAGGCAGTATCCACGAGCTGGGGCAGTATCCACATGCTGGGGCAGTATCCACGACCTGAGGGCAGTATCCACGACCTGAGGGCAGTATCCACGACCTGGGGCAGTATCCACGACCTGGGGCAGTATCCACGAGCTGGGGCAGTATCCACGAGCTGGGGCAGTATCCACGAGCTGAGGCAGTATCCACGAGCTGAGGGCAGTATCCACGAGCTGGGGCAGTATCCACATGCTGGGGCAGTATCACGACCTGAGGGCAGTATCCACGACCTGAGGGCAGTATCCACGAGCTGAGGGCAGTATCCACGAGCTGATTATCCACGAGCTGGAGACAGTATCCACGAGCTGAGGGCAGTATCCACGAGCTGATTATCCACGAGCTGGGACAGTATCCACGTGCTGGGGGCAGTATCCACGACCTGGGGCAGTATCCACGAGCTGAGGCAGTATCCACGACCTGAGGGCAGTATCCACGACCTGAGGGCAGTATCCACGAGCTGGGGCAGTATCCACGAGCTGGAGACAGTATCCACGAGCTGAGGGCAGTATCCACGTGCTGAGGGCAGTATCCACGAGCTGGGGGCAGTATCCACGAGCTGAGGGCAGTATCCACGAGCTGAGGGCAGTATCCACGAGCTGGGGGCAGTATCCACATGCTGGGGGCAGTATCCACGACCTGAGGGCAGTATCCACGACCTGAGGGCAGTATCCACGACCTGAGGGCAGTATCCACGAGCTGATTATCCACGAGCTGGAGACAGTATCCACGTGCTGGGGGCAGTATCCACGACCTGGGGCAGTATCCACGAGCTGAGGGCAGTATCCACGACCTGAGGGCAGTATCCACGAGCTGAGGGCAGTATCCACGACCTGAGGGCAGTATCCACGAGCTGGGGGCAGTATCCACGAGCTGGGGGCAGTATCCACGAGCTGAGGGCAGTATCCACGAGCTGGAGACAGTATCCACGAGCTGAGGGCAGTATATCCACAATAGACTGCCCTCTGGGCAGGCTTTCCACCTTGTTCATTATAAAAGATGGACTGCAATAAGTGGGAAATCATCCAGCAGAAGAGGCCTAGAAGGCGAAACGCGTCTTGGATTACCCCACTACCCCTTTTTATAACTACTTTGTATTTATCTTATGAATAAACCCCTTCTTTTTACCCCTACACTCTGCATCCTGTGTTTAATCCCGAGGGCAGGGAGATAGACCACCGGTAACCTCATTTTTACCACTGAACTACCAACTCAGAGGACCCAGGGACCACAGGAGAAATCTTTTTGCAGCAGCACAGAAGGGACTTTTAAAGAAGGGATCCAGTCACCTCAATGGACTAGTGCAGCGAGAAAGTCTGAGCCTGACACCCCCAATAGGCTCTGGATCGCGTGAGTTTACCTAACGTTCCTATTATTACCATCATCTCTGATACATTTGTGCGCTATGTATACCCTCTCTCTATGTTTATTCCTATGAGGAAAAGACCTTCATAACGAGGAAAGAGAGAGGACCAGCAACTGATCGGTCCCAACATCGACTGCAATATCGGACTGAGCCACTAGATGGCAGCTGAACACTGAGGAACTTTTTACCCACTCCAGAAACTTGGTTTTTTCATACTATTGTATCTAACCACCAGATGGCAGTAGAATTAATAATATAAATCATCTGTTTCTGAATTCTTATCTTGTACATGATCAGTATTATCAACACTGCACGTGAGGCGTAACATCCTACTACTGCCAGATTTTTGTTTTATCCTGTACATTTCACATTTAATCAGTGTGATACATTTAGATGCAGGCAGCGCCCAACACAGATATACCTATCGTTCCTACATTATCAGCAGGTGTGTAACACTGCTTTCCTTATCTGGGTGAGGCAGCAGCCCGCATCTCCACTGGCGCCATCCCAAGGATTACCCCCCCGTTATATATAAACCGGCTAATGCAGGAAGTCCAACCTTCTATTGGTTCTTTGGCCGCGCACGTCATGTGTTGTGTCTGTCCGGGTAAAGATGATACATATTTCGGTTGCACATGTATCCGTTTTCTGGCAGTGTCAGGATTTTCTTTAACATAGTTTGTATTTGTCTTTATTGTTTTGTATCTGTTAACCCTTTCAGTGACTGGATTCTATCCGTCACTTTGTCTTCACTCGTTATATTCCATTTTAAGGTAACTTTTATATAATCATTTTTCACAAGACGTGATCTATCTGAGGTGGGTCATATAGAAGTCAGACGGCAGCAGAAGATCCAGCCAATACAATATACCCAGAGCTCTGTGCGTCTCACACTAAGTTACGGTAACTGAGGAATAACGGACGATCTCTTACTGACGATGCTTTATAAGGGCGAGATAGAATGAGGGACTAAACCTAGATCCTGCTGAGACATGGGCTTCCATCTCCCACCATCCTTTTCAGACACAGTGTCATCCCATAATAAGAAAAAGCTTCATTTATAAACTGCATGTTGTGTTTTCTTTCACTAATATTTAAAGTTTGTTTGATTAAAGTGACAAACGTACAAAGAAATAAAAAATCAGGAAGAGGCCGACACGTTTCAGCCAGCTGTACATGGAGCATACAATAGACAGATAGACAACATTATTCTTGCATAACTCAGATTACACAAACCCTGCACAAGGGAGGCCAAGGAAATAATACAGAACATCAGACCTGCACCGTACAAATATACCTCCAGATTCATGCACCCCAAGTCCAAAGTGATGCACGTCACATATCCCCCCCTTCCAGATCGTCAGGGCAAGCTTAGATCCCAAATGGATCGCTTGACACTGATGAGACCTGTCACTTTGTCCCTTTGCTGTGCCATCTGTAGCATTCCAGGGTGCTGGCCAAAAAAGCACCATCAGCGATTAGGGATACCCTGACGGTCAAAGCAGGGTATCCCTAATCGCTGGCCCATAGCCCCAGGGCAAGAGGCAAGCCACACCTCTTGTCCAGTGCGGGCAAATGTTCACTGCGATATTGTGGGCCAGCTAACAGGCCATTACAGTCCACAAAGAGAAAATGTTCACTAGCGGGCACACTGGACCTCCTCCCCACATCTCTCTTTCTCCAGGGCATCTCTGCAGACCCAGGACCAGATCCCAGTCAGCGTTTACAGTCCCTAGTGTCTTCTGCTGATGCCCCTCCCAAACATTCAAAAGGAGCCCACCCCACGGCACTCCCCTCAGTCCCCAAGGGATACAATTCCTCCTGGGACCAGAGACTCTGTAGCTTCCCAGGGTGGTCACTCACTTGTCCCGCTGGTCTCCTGGGCAGGTAGGATGAGGTCGCCTCTGTGGCAGCACCTTGGTTGGTAGGGGTGGAGTACTGGGGGGTCTCACTCTTCCTCGGGGACTAGGCACACTCTGATGACAGCACAACATCCAGCTCCAGCACTTCTCCCAAATCCACTAGGAGCTCCTCAGGTTTCTTGCCGGACAAAACAAGGTCCACAGCCTCCATGATCGCTGTCCACTCAAGCTGGAGATCCAGGTGTTACGATCCCCAACAGGAGGGGTAATTGATCTTTGCACGCAGCACACTATCCTTTCTCTCCGATCCTTATAAAGTGGTCGCTCTATATAATCGGACGACTTATGCCAGGGGTCAATATGCCAGAGAATATCGTAAGCTGTTGCCAGGGGTCAGTACGCCAGAGAATGACGGAAGCCGTTTTCCAGGGGTCAGTACGCCAGAGAATGACGGAAGCCGTTTGCCAGGGGTCAG
This sequence comes from Leptobrachium leishanense, assembly GCA_009667805.1. Taxonomy (NCBI): domain Eukaryota; kingdom Metazoa; phylum Chordata; class Amphibia; order Anura; family Megophryidae; genus Leptobrachium; species Leptobrachium leishanense. The sequence goes on from RXON01002470.1 coordinate 75,470, forward strand.
TATGCCAGAGAATGACGGAAGCCGTTGCCAGGGGTCAGTACGCCAGAGAATGACGGAAGCCGTTTGCCAGGGGTCAGTATGCCAGAGAATGACGGAAGCCGTTTGCCAGGGGTCAGTATGCCAGAGAATGACGGAAGCCGTTGCCAGGGGTCAGTACGCCAGAGAATGACGGAAGCCGTTTGCCAGGGGTCAGTATGCCAGAGAATGACGGAAGCCGTTTGCCAGGGGTCAGTACGCCAGAGAATGATGGAAGCCGTTTGCCAGGGGTCAGTATGCCAGAGAATGACGGAAGCCGTTGCCAGGGGTCAGTACGCCAGAGAATGACGGAAGCCGTTTGCCAGGGGTCAGTATGCCAGAGAATGACGGAAGCCGTTTGCCAGGGGTCAGTACGCCAGAGAATATACAAGATCAACAAGAGTAGCTCTAAGGGATGTGTGTAACGTTGGGAGCTTCCAGCCCTACCTGTGTGCTTGAGGGCAGCATGTCTGATGCTGCTCGCTGACCAATGCCCGGTTTAAATGGAGACAGGCAGGGAGGTGGTTGCATGAGGCGCGGCTTGAGTGGGGGGCGTGGCCTGGTGAAGGTCTTTAAAAACCCTCAGTGTATTCTCAGCAGTTGCCAGATCGTGGTTATCCATACCTGAGCTCCTTGTACCTGACTGCTATATTGAATTAACCCGTTATTGACCTCTGCTTGTTTCTTGTTTCTTATTCTGCCTTCTGTTGCCCTAGACCATTTTCTTGTACTACACCACTGCTCTGATATCGACCCGGCTATTCCATTTGACCATTCTGAACTCTGTATTCCTGATTCTGTCTCGGCTGACTACTCCCCGTGTTGTTAACCCTTTCTGTCTAGCTAGTTTACCTGGCCAATTCTAAGGACCAGACAGTTAGAGATCTTTCACGGCTACTCTGTTGGTGGCTTCTGGGCTCTGTGGAGTGTGGGGCGTTAAGTACTGCGTGGTGGGATCTGGGAACCGTGACAATGTGAAACCACGTTAGGGCAATGTATGAATGCATTGCCTGTGGTTTTAAACCCGGCGGGACCACATCATCATGCCTCGCTCCGCCCCCAGCATCTCACGTGACCGCTGGGATTCCCCTCTTCACTCGGCACCCGACCAGCGAGCAGCGAGGATGACGCTGCCGGGCGCCGGAACACCATAGCGCGGTACGTAACACCAGGCTTCCGAACTGCATCTTCCTTGTGCAGTGGGAAGGAGCGCAGCCTCTTCGCTGACAGCCTGCTGTTCTTTAATCTTGGCGTTCAGCTGTACTTCTAGCTGGAAAGTCTTTGCTTTTAGTTCAGCAACTGAAGCTTGCAGCTCGGCCTGTACCTGATGGTGCAGCTCTGTCTGGAGCCTCTCATTTTGGAATGCAATAGACTAAACATTCGCTCAACATTCGTAGACAGACAGGACAATGGCTATCATGATGAAAACAGAAACAGATTACAGTCTAAAGCCAGCAGATGATGTGGCAGTGTTTGCCTGACAAAGGAGATTTACAAACTACTCAAACAGATATCAACAAATTCTTGAGACAGGGTATGCTGGAAGGCTAATCCTATCAGCAGATACACACACCATACAATAGACAATAACATTATTCTTACATACAGAAAAAATGGCGTCGCACCTGTACTCACCACCAGAGCGGCTGCAACAGCCAGGAGTAACAGCCCAGTTCATATATAAAACATAACAAGAGAAAAAATATATCATCTGCGCTCGTTTCTATGTATTTCCATGTACAACAAAACACTATTCGAGGTTTTAGTTTGTTTTAATGGCCATTGAAACGTAAGCTCACTCGCCCCATCAAGGCACCTCTTTGTAGAGCGAGTACCTAACCAATGTAGGTGTAACACCAGTTCGTCATTTATGCTGCTGTTCCTTTTTCCATGTTTTTGTTTTCAACCCCAAATGGGAAGTGTTTGGTGCGTGTATAAATAAACCCACCATTTTGTCTGCCTCTTCTTAGCTGATAAGTGTCATGCCTCAGCCCGAGAAGCCTGCTTATTCATCATATGTTCTGTTACTCTATGTCTGTGTCCACTCAGGGGTTAATTACCTGTGCCAGCTCCTGAGTGGGTGTGCTTATAACCTGGTCACACCCTTCTCTCAGGGCTCTCTCATTTTGTGTTTTCTATCTTGCTTACTGTGAGGTTATGTGAGCTGCCTCTCCCTGTGTCTGTCTGTATTCCCCGTTATCCTCTGTACTGTTATCGTTACTGTCTACAAGTGTTCCTGCTTCATCTGCATGTATTACTTCAGGTACTTTGCGAAGAGCTCCTGGTTCCAGGCCTGTAGATCCTGTCTGCAGTGGACACTGCCTAGCCCACTATCCCTGGTGTATTGGGTCCACACCTGTGGCTAACTGCTTTCAAGCCTCACTCCACTAGGGATGTGCGTTTCGGGTTTCGGAATTTTCACGAAATTTCCCAATTCGTGCATTTGGATTCGGTCGATTTTTCCAAAAATTTTCAGATCCGAAAACGGCTGATCCGAACAAATTTCCGAACCGAAACGAAAACTTTTCGAATGGACTAGAAATGTGTAAAAATCTAAAATCATTTTCGTTCCATTCGTGATTTCGGCTCCATTTCAGTAATTTCGGACAATGGTTTTTTTTTCGGTTATATCGCGGATTCTGTAATTTTGTATCATTCCCATCTCAATGTATCCTTCCTGGAAAACCAGAGAAATCTCAATGTATCTGTGACGGATCGGCCGCCACAGGATTTATTTAGTTTAATTTCATTCTTATTTTGTTATATTTAGTTTACCCTTTATTTATAGGAACTAATTTCCTTTGTTAGATTTAATGTAAAACTGTTGCTAGACTTCTAATTAATCATGTTTTTCCCCTGCACCCATCCTGATAGTAACCATGGAGTACGTGCGTGCTACAATGTATCCGTCACTGGCGTAGCGCACCACGCTTCAAACTCCAATATACTTTATGTTCAGTTATATTGTGTGGTTTTAAATGTATTGTCAATTGCTCATTTTTAGTTTTAAATAGACTTCTATTTCTTTAGTTAACTGTGGTTTTTTAAAGACACTACCTGCCGCTAGTGGCAAATGCTTTCCTTTGTATAGAATGTACAATAGGTTTGAGTAATTTGTGGATTATGCAAAAGTGCTTTCTCTTTGTTTATCTGTTATCTGTTTACCTGTTCTGAAAGGTTAGGAGTCACATTGTCTCAGCCACCCACTATCTGATTCCCTTTACAATGGGTTATGTAAATCACTGTCTGTGGTCACTGTGAGGTCAAGACTGCATCTGCATACAACCAGTGGACCCAAGTGAAGACTGAAGAGGACCTGAAAGAAGCCTGCAGTGGTCGTGGAACCAACCAATCAAAACTGTTGGGGTGGGCGGGAAGTCTGAATGTGCATGGCTGTATTTTGTATATAAGCACTGTCTGTTCCCATTCTAAATACACTCTGATTTACCTACAACCTATACTGCGTCTCGACTAGTATTTGGGAAGAGGGACTATCTGCTAGGTATTTCCTCCTGGCTGACTCGATCTATTCCAGCAAGGAACCTGACGCCGGCTCGCTACCTCTGCTCATTGCAGCGCTACCCTGGCATCTAAGGCGGATCTACTCCCCCTGAGTAGCGGCGTCCGTTACAGTATCCTTCTTGTAAAACCAGAGAAATCTCAATGTATCCTTCTTGTAAAACCAGAGAAATCTCAATGTATCCTTCCCGGGAAACCAGAGAAATCTCAATGTATCCTTCCAGGGAAACCAGAGAAATCTCAATGTATCCTTCCCGGGAAACCAGAGAAATCTCAATGTATCCTTCCAGGGAAACCAGATAAATCTCAATGTATCCTTCCCGGGAAACCAGAGAAATCTCAATGTATCCTTCTTGTAAAACATGAGAAATCTCAATGGCAGAATTATCATATCGACAGAATTATCGGATCCGGAAAACCATTAGTTTACGTCAAAACGAATAGACACTTTGAATCGAGGAGAACAGACGTTCCGAAAAACACAAAAATTTCCGAAATCACGAAAAAAAAGTCGATACGAAAAATGAACCAAAAACGAAACGAACCGAAACGGAAATTGTCCGAAATGAGCCGAAACAAAAATTTATAAAATCCGAAGGAACCGAGCCGAAAAAAAAATCAGTGCACAAGTCTACACTCCACCATCTTGCTCTCGAGGTACTTTGCTCCTGGTTCCAGGCCTGTGGATCCTGTTTGAGGTGGACACTGCATAGCCCACAATCCCTGGTTCATCAAGTCACTACCTCTGTGCAGAGAGACTTGTCTATTTATTTCCAGTGCTCTGTTATTGTGTATAAGACTGTTGCTGTGTGCCTACCTTTTTGGAATACACTTATTATACCATATACAGCTTCCTGTGTCTGCCTGATTTACTCTCCCCCAGCGCTTGAGAAAATAAACTTTAACCCAAGGCTCCGCCATGGCTCCATCCTGGCGCGAGCCTGACATAATGAGAGAGCCAAACACCAGGCCCGTGGGGGAAATATCTGCACTGGAAGACATTGTTGATCAGCTGTTCCTATTGCTGGAGAGGGTATGGGATTGGAGGGACTTCTTCACTACTCGCCCTGGTCCTGTCAGGCCTTCACTAGTAAGCAACACTTCACAGCAACCAGCTGAATCTAATCGTTCTCCACCTGCATGCAGAGCCCAGGCACCTCCTGTGGAATCACAGAGAGAGAGGCGTATGAGGCTGAACCTATGTTTCTACTGCGGGTCAGATCGGCACAAAATTGATTTCTGCCCAATCAGACCCGCCAAGCCACGCCAGACTCCAGCCGCTGCCCCTGTACCATGCCAGACTCCAGCCGCTGCTCCTGTGCCACGCAAGACTCCAGTCGCTGTTCCTGTGCCACGCAAGACTCGCCAGGCCACTGCCAAATCACACCAGACTCCGGTCGCTGCCAAGTCTCGCCCTGTTATGTTACGTCAGGCAGCTGCTAAGCCTCGCCAGGCTACCAACATTGGCAAGCCTCGTCGAGCCCCTGTACCAAGGAGGTCTGTTTTATGTGATGTCTCTTCGGAGGAGGAGGGTATAGAGGATGAATCCGATGCTGAAGACATGGAGGTCTTGACCCCAGACCCTTCTGGGTCCATAGAGATCCTGCCTACTGAGCTCGTTGATGCAGAACCCATGGTTATGGAACCTGAATCCCAGGTACCTATGGAGGTGGGTGTGACCCACGTATCTCCTATCCAGACTGCCAAGCACCCTAGAGGTGGTCCAGGAGAGCAAGTCTCAGACCCCAACATCATATATGGCTGTGACGCTCTGCCTGATGGAACCGTTTCTTGTTCTCATAAGGTTGTCAGGACTTTTTCTATAGCCTCTGATGGCTGCATTATTCCGGATTCAGATCTTGCTGCCTATGAGCAACGGTTGGCAGCCAAGGAGAGGGGCCCATCACCCATCATTGAGGGGGTCATCACCTGTACACGTTCCACCTGTGGACATCCCTACTCCTGATGGTTGTGTTTGGGCATCTAATGGAATGTTGGTCCGTAAAGAGGACCTTGAAATCTTTGAGCAGGCCCTGCTGGCCCAAGGGGACATTTATGATGACACTGACTCGGACTCTGATGGGTGGTGATGACCTCCAAGCTGCTCCTGGTTCTAGCCTATGCCTTAGGTGCCCAGAGTGCACCTTGTAAGGAGGGAGGTACTGTCATGCCTCAGCCCGAGAAGCCTGCTTATTCATCATATTCTGTTACTCTATGACTGCTTCCACTAAGGGGTTAATTACCTGTGCCAGCTCCTGAGTGGGTGTGCTTATAACCTGGTCACACCCTTCTCTCAGGGCTCTCTCATTTTGTGTTTTCTATCCTGCTTACTGTGAGGTTATGTGAGCTGCCTCTCCCTGTGTCTGTCTGTATCCCCGTTATCCTCCGTACTGTTATCGTTACTGTCTACAAGTGTTCCTGCTTCATCTGCCTGCATCACTTCAGGTACTTTGCGAAGAGCTCCTGGTTCCAGGCCTGTGGATCCTGTCTGCGGTGGACACTGCATAACCGACTATCCCTGGTTCATCAAGTCACTACCTATGTGCAGAGAGACTTGTCTATTTCCAGTGCTCTGTTATTGTGTATAAGACTGTTGCTGTGTGCCTACCTTTTTGGAATACACTTATTATACCATATACAGCTTCCTGTGTCTGCCTGATTTAATCTCCTCCAGCGCTTGGGAAAATAAACTTTAACCCATGGCTCCATCCTGGCGCGAGCCTGACAATAAGCAGCAGGAGGGGCATGTAGTTGCTCAGAGGAGCAGCTTTTGGTACATTGGTTAGGACTCACTCTACAAAGAGGTGCCTTGATGGGCGAGTGAGCTTACGTTTCAATGGCCATTAAAACAAACTAAAACCGCCTGATAGTGTTTTATTGTACATGGAAATATATAGAAACGAGCGCAATGACATCTTTTTTCCTCTTGTTATGTTTTATACATGAACCTCGGCTGTTACTCCGTTGTAGCCGCTCTGAGTAGGGATGAGCCGAACACGCCCGAGTTCGGTTCGCATTCGAACCCAAACTTTCCAAATGTTCGAATCCGAACTCAATACAAGTCAATGGGGCTGAAAATTTCGGTTTTTAGAGTGCCCTCCAAGAGGGCATATATGCAAGATATTGTCAGGAATGGAGTGTGATGGTTGGTGAAATGAACCCATGATGCAGTGATTGTAGAAGTCACGTAGGTTACCGGGCACAGAAGGTTTATTACAGCATAAATACAGCAGGAAATAAACGGATCAGAGTCAATATTGAGCAAGCACAGACTGTATGCTAGTTCCAGGGTTCGATGGAAAAGCAGGGTTCAACTTGCCAGCGAGGAGACTTGAGAGTGGGGGCACTTGCCAGCGAGGATGGTTGAAAGCGGGGGTTCACTTGCCAGCGAGGATGGTTGAAAGCGGGGGTTCACTTGCCAGCGAGGATGGTTGAAAGCGGGGGTGCACTTGCCAGCGAGGATGGTTGAAAGCGGGGGTGCACTTGCCAGCGAGGATGGTTGAAAGCGGGGGTGCACTTGCCAGCGAGGATGGTTGAAAGCGGGCGTTCACTTGCCAGCAAGGATGGTTGAAAGCAGGGGTGCACTTGCCAGTGAGGATGGTTGAAAGCGGGGGTGCACTTGCCAGCGAGGATGGTTGAAAGCGGGGGTGCACTTGCCAGCGAGGATGGTTGAAAGCGGGGGTGCACTTGCCAGCGAGGATGGTTGAAAGCGGGGGTGCACTTGCCAGCGAGGATGGTTGAAAGCGGGCGTTCACTTGCCAGCGAGGATGGTTGAAAGCAGGGGTGCACTTGCCAGTGAGGATGGTTGAAAGCGGGGGTGCACTTGCCAGCAAGGATGGTTGAAAGCGGGGGTGCACTTGCCAGCGAGGATGGTTTAAAGCGGGGGTGCACTTGCCAGCGAGGATGGTTGAAAGCGGGGGTGCACTTGCCAGCAAGGATGGTTGAAAGCGGGGGTGCACTTGCCAGTGAGGATGGTTGAAAGCGGGGGTGCACTTGCCAGCGAGGATGGTTGAAAGCGGGGGTGCACTTGCCAGCGAGGATGGTTGAAAGCGGGGGTGCACTTGCCAGGATCACAGGAGGGGTTCAGGTTCAAATAGCAGATAGCTTCAGGAACAGAACTAGTTGTTTGCACTTCCAGAACGTTAATGTTGAAGCCCTGATGGAAGGGTGGATCCCTCTTTTAAGCAGGCTTCATTAGGATTAATAGCACACACCTGAAGGCACCACAACAGGAGATGAACGGCCAGATAAAGGATCCTGTAACCTGTATACAAACATAAGCAGGTGAATAACAAGCAAATGCAAAAAAATAAAGGTTTGCCAGGGATTAGGTGCGGGCACAGGCTTTGTCTGAGACTGATTACTTACAGATATTTGCCATAATAGGTGTATGGGGGTCTGGGTAATGCCCTGGGGGACAGGAAACAAGGACAAAAAGTAAAAAACGTTTTTAAAAGGACAGTGAGTTTTCCATGAAATAAGGGTTAAAAATAAAAACGAAAAATTCCTTCAAATATCGTGCTTAGGAGATCCCCATAACCTGCCCGTGAAGTGGCGGATTTCTAGGATGTATAGAAACACTTAAAAACAAAAAAAATGACGTTTCAAATGACGGTAAATGCTTTTCCTTTAATCTATCCATAAACAACTGCTTGGGGCGGCAGTCTGTATGAAAAGAGGAGACATTTTCGGACACGTAGAAAAAGTTTAGTGATTTTTTGGCTAAATTATTGTGAAACTTATGCAGGCTTTGGATGAAAGTAACAATAGGTGCTTTAAGGCTGGGGTCAGACTAGCGCACTTTTAACGTGCGTTTAGGCACACTTAATCTTGGCCCCACTAGCAGCAAATGACGGGCAATGACGGCCAATTTACGAAGTACAGCCGCACTAAAGTCCGGCCGCGCAACGCAAGTGGAAAATGAACACATTTTTTCGAGAACGCTGAACCGCTAGTACTGACGTACAGAGTGCGCTGCGTCCGCATAGTGGCGTGTGTGCGTGATTAGGAGACATCAGACCCTGCTCATGTCCGGCCAACATAACGTCCAGACACCCAAAGTTTCCTGGTTTGGATCCGTAAAAAATCACGCACAAAAATGCGCATCGTATGACCGTTTAAGCGCTTTCCGTGAAAAAACACCTCAATGCGTTCGGACGCACTTTTTGATGTTCGCTGCCCCTATCCTAAAATTGGGCCTTTAGCGTCGGCAACAGTGCCGTCACACCGTAACCCCTCTGAGGATATGAATCTGATACAGGCGTCAGTGGCAGTGCACCCAAATACTGTGCCTTTGGTGCCAGGCCAGCAAGTGCCATCATACAGTAACCCCTCTGTGGTATTGTGGAAGAGTGCAGGGGTGGACCATGCGGTCAGGGCCGGTGCTAGACTATTTTGCGCCCTAGGCAAGACCAGCTACTTGCACCCCCCCAAAAAAAAACGACACAACATGAAACTGCTAAATTTCTTTTTTTTTAAGAATAAAGTTTGAAAAGCACCAATAGTAAAGGTAAAATAAATATAAATAAACTATATTAAACCATTTTAAATTAACTCTATTAAACAAATTAAAATTAACTGTATTGAACAAATATAAATCAACGAAAAAAATAAATAAGAGTTGTCACGTAAGTATCAATTTCAGACACATCAAAATTTCACTTTGCGTGCCTTATCCTTTGCAAATTTTCATCATGCGTATATATATATATTGCCCAGGCCAGCTCACATCATGCGTATATATATTGCCCAGGCCAATCCCCTGGTGGATATAGGGGGTTCATTTGAACCCTGATATCTCCAGGCATCTAGTGGGTCATGGAGGGTGTCAATCGAAAGGCCTGAGCATGGCCTTTCGAATGATACCCAACATGACCAGGTATAAAGTAAAAAAAAGAAAAGAAAAAAAAACATGTATTTTTTTTGTGTGTTATTTTTATTAATGCAGCAATATTGTTCACATTGTAATTATAATATGAACGATGATGCACTAATGATTTTTTGCTATGTTTGCTATAAATCACGTAATTCCCCCCACAAAATGTAACAAGTCCCCATTTCTAATTTTTGTACAAGCGTACACCATAGAAAACATAACCGCAAACGCTCATGTGCTAAAATGTGAAAAAAAAACAACACTTTACACACTGCAGATTAAAAATTCAATTTTTATTGCATTTTGTTCATAATATACAGCCAGGACAGGACGTATACATATAAAAATGATATATTATGAATCTGCGGAGTCTGCCGGAAAGAACGATATCTAACATGTCGGTCATTTACCAAAATGTGGCTTCAAAATCGCGTTTAAACATGATGAGCAAAAGCGGTAAAAATGAACTGAGCACACAGTGGTGAAATACAGCATATTAGAAGTTTTAGGAGGGAAATTAACACTTCTCAAATCTCAATCAGAAGCAGACACCACCCCACCCCCTCACCCTCAGTATAGTCTACAATGTATCAAATTGATTAGACCAGACTAAAAACACCTGTTATGCCGTTTGAAAAACATAGGTCATTTAGAGTTGAGAATCTTTGCACTTACACATTAGTTTTTAATTCAATATCTAATAAACCATTGCTTATAATATTCTGCAGTAAAGAGTCTCTTTATTTCTAGATTTTTAGTATTTTTTAAAGCATTTTCTATACTTTTTTCAAAATTTCTTTTTTTTGCGAACTCGAACCGAACACACCCAAAAAGTTCGAAGTTCGCGAACTTTCGAATGACCAAAGTTCGGTTCGAACTCCGAACTGATTGAACCAAACAGCTCATCCCTACTGGTGAGCACAGGTGCGACGCCATTTTTTCTGTATGTATGTATATTATGTTGTGACACCAGTTCGGCATTTTTGCTGCTGTTCCTTTTGCCATGTTTTTGTTTTCAACCCCAAATGAGAAGTGCTTGGTGCGAGTATAAATAAACCCACTATTTTCTGCCTCTCCTTAGCTGAAAAGCAGCGAGAGGGTGAGCAGTTACTCAGTAGAGCAGCTTTTGGTACATTGGTTAGGAACTAGACATGTGCACAGCACAAAATTTCGTTTTGAACTAATGGATTAGTACTAAAATGCAATTTATTTAGTTGCTAAAGAAATTCGTTTTCAGTTCTTTAGTATGAAAACTAATTTCGTTCATCCGAAAACCAGTGGATACAATTACTATTGTAGTGGTGGCTCCTCAGAGGGCTGAGATCGCTGCTTGTTACAGTATCTCTCACTCTCAGCACAATGTGGGCCATATTACATAGTTGGTGCTAACTTAACCAGAGCTGTTGTAACCTTCCCAGAGCCATTATAGCCTATGGAGGTTTTCAGTTTACAACAGGTTAAGTTAGCACCAACATTGTAATACTGCCCCGTGTCAGGCAAAGCTGTTACAGTAACTGACTGCTGCTCATCACAGCGCTCAGAGTTTCTGTAAAACTAGTAAATAATATTTTTATATAGGTTATAACAATATTATTTCCTTGTTTTACTGAAACTCTGAGCGCTGTTACAGTCAGTTACTGTAACAACTGAGCCTGATACATTGTACTGAGATATAATGTAACAAGCAGCCGATCTCAGCGCTCACAGCCACTGGATTTAAAGGGCTATAAAAAAAAGGCTCCTCTCTGTATAATGTTTAGAACATCCTCCTGCATTAATTAATACCCCTCTTTGTATAATGTAGATAACATCCTCCTGCATTAATGTCCCTCTCTGTATAGAACATTCTCCTCAATTTATACCTTTCTCTGTATAATGTATATAACATCCTCCTGCATTAATACCCCTCTCTGTATAATGTATAGAACATACTCCTGCATTAATTAATGCCACTCTCTGTATAGAACATCCTACTGCATTGGCATGTGGAGGGTGCAGAACTTCGGATGTTGCGATGTTGCGATTTTCATTGCTGGTCTCCTTCACTCATCAATGTAATATCACAAAAAGGACTGAAACTAAAATGTAGTGCATTTTATTTTAGTTTCTTCCTTTTTTTGTACTGAGCAGTTTCGTTTCTCTTGAGTCATACTAAAACTAAATTATCCCAAAATTCGGACTAAATCGTTTTAGTACTAAAACGAATGCACATGTCTATTAGGAACTCACTCTACAAAGAGGTGCCTTGATGGGGGCGAGTGACCTTACGTTGCAATGGCCAAACTAAAACCTCCTGATAGTGTTTTATTGTACATGGAAATATATAGAAACGAGCGCAATGACATCTTTTTTCTCTTGTTATCTATACTATAATAGAATAAGCCTAAAAACGTCCGTCGCCAAAACCCTACTGCGCATGCGCGACGGACATTTGAAAGCGGCCGTTAGAACACACAGGTAGCTGCGCGTGCCGGCCGCGTGAAAAAAAAACAAAAAAACGGCACGAGCCGCGCGCAGCTACCCGTGTTTAAACGGCCAGATGCCCCGATCCTCCAGCGGTGACCGTCCTCCGGCTGCCGGCGGGCCTCCAGGCTCAGGCGAGCCCCCGGCTCGTTTGGGCCTACAGGCCCAAGCCGAGCCGGGGACTCGCCTAAGCCTAGAGGCCCGCCGAGCACCCAGCGGCAGCCGGAGGTGGTCACCGCTGGAGGATCGGGGCCGAAGTTCCCAAACAAACACCCCAAAATCGGCCCTGAGCTCTAGCGGAGACCTCCTCCGGCTGCCGCTGGCTGCTCGGCGCCCTCTAGGCTTAGGCGAGCCCCCGGCTCGGTTTGGGCCTACAGGCCCAGCCGAGCCGGGGACTCGCCTAAGCCTAGAGGCCCGCCGAGCAGCCAGCGGCAGCCGGAGAAGGTCACCGCTGGAGGATCGGGGCCGAAGTCCCAAACAAACACCCCAAAATCGGCCCTGAGCTCCAGCGGAGACCTCCTCCGGCTGCCGCTGGCGGAGGTCTCCGCTGGAGCTCAGGGCCGATTTTGGGTGTTTGTTTGGGAACTTCGGCCCCGATCCCACAGCGGTGACCTTCTCCGGCTGCTCGGCGGCCCTCTAGGCTTAGGCGAGCCCCCGGCTCGGTTTGGGCCTACAGGCCCAGCCGAGCCGGGGACTCGCCTAAGCCTAGAGGCCCGCCGAGCAGCCGGAGAAGGTCACCGCTGTGGGATCGGGGCCGAAGTTCCCAACAAAACACCCAAAATCGGCCCTGAGCTCCAGCGGAGACCTCCTCCGGCTGCCGCTGGCTGCTCGGCGGCCCTCTAGGCTTAGGCGAGCCCCCGGCTCGGTTGGGCCTACAGGCCCAGCCGAGCCGGGGACTCGCCTAAGCCTAGAGGCCCGCCGAGCAGCCAGCGGCAGCCGGAGAAGGTCACCGCTGGAGGATCGGGGCCGAAGTTCCCAAACAAACACCCCAAAATCGGCCCTGAGCTCCAGCGGACACCTCCTCCGGCTGCCGCTGGCTGCTCGGCGGCCCTCTAGGCTTAGGCGAGCCCCCGGCTCGTTTGGGCCTACAGGCCCAGCCGAGCCGGGGACTCGCCTAAGCCTAGAGGCCCGCCGAGCAGCCAGCGGCAGCCGGAGAAGGTCACCGCTGGAAGGATCGGGGCCGAAGTTCCCAAACAAACACCCCAAAATCGGCCCTGAGCTCCAGCGGAGACCTCCTCCGGCTGCCGCTGGCTGCTCGGCGGCCCTCTAGGCTTAGGCGAGCCCCCGGCTCGGTTTGGGCCTACAGGCCCACGCGAGCCGGGGACTCGCCTAAGCCTAGAGGCCCGCCGAGCAGCCAGCGCAGCCGGAGAAGGTCACCGCTGGAGGATCGGGGCCGAAGTTCCCAAACAAACACCCCAAAATCGGCCCTGAGCTCCAGCGGAGACCTCCTCCGGCTGCCGCTGGCTGCTCGGCGGCCCTCTAGGCTTAGGCGAGCCCCCGGCTCGGTTTGGGCCTACAGGCCAGCCGAGCCGGGGACTCGCCTAAGCCTAGAGGCCCGCCGAGCAGCCGGAGAAGGTCACCGCTGTGGGATCGGGGCCGAAGTTCCCAAACAAACACCCCAAAATCGGCCCTGAGCTCCAGCGGAGACCTCCTCCGGCTGCCGCTGGCTGCTCGGCGGCCCTCTAGGCTTAGGCGAGCCCCCGGCTCGGTTTGGCCTACAGGCCCAGCCGAGCCGGGGACTCGCCTAAGCCTAGAGGCCCGCGAGCAGCCAGCGGCAGCCGGAGAAGGTCACCGCTGGAGGATCGGGGCCGAAGTTCCCAAACAAACACACCCCAAAATCGGCCCTGAGCTCCAGCGGAGACCTCCTCCAGCTGCCGCTGGCTGCTCGGCGGGCCTCTAGGCTTAGGCGAGCCCCCGCTTGGCTTGGGCCTACAGGCCCAGCCGAGCCGGGGACTCGCCTAAGCGTAGAGGCCGGCCGAGCAGCCTGCTCGGCCGGAGGAGGTCACCGCTGGAGCTCAGGGCCGATGTTGCCTAACACATACTCACCGACATCGGCCCTTGGCTCCTCCAGCGATGGCGGTCCCGCTTGCAGCATCCTCTCTCCGTTGCTCGCCGGAATGACGTCACGAAAGCCTTTGACCCCGGGGGTCAAAGGCTTTCGTGACGTCATCCTGGCGAGCAACGGAGGGAGGATGCTGCAAGCGGGACCGCCATCGCTGGAGGAGCCAAGGGCCGATGTCGGTGAGTATGTGTGGAACCGGTGGAGGACTCGAGGCCGATGTAGGTGAGTATGTGCTCTACACACACACACACACACCCTGCTTGCTCGGCCGGTATCCAAGCTTAGGCGAGCCCCCGGCTTGGCTTGGGCCTAGAGGCCCTGCCGAGCCGGGGACTCGCCTGAGCATGGAGGCCGGTCGAGTTGCATGCTCGGGCGTCCTCCAGGCTCAGGCGAGTCCCCGGCTCGGCTGGGCCTCTAGGCCCACGCCAAGCCGGGGGCTCGCCTAAGCTTGGTCGGCATCCAGGCTCAGGCGAGCCCCCGGCTTGGCTTGGGCCTAGAGGCCCAGCCGAGCCAGGGACTCACCTGAGCCTGGAGGACGGCCGAGCATGCAACTCGACCGGCCTCCATGCTCAGGCGAGTCCCCGGCTCTGCTGGGCCTCTAGGCCCAAGCCGGGGGCTCGCCTAAGCTTGGATACCGGCCGAGTAAGCAGGGTGGGTGTGGAGAGCACATACTCACCTACATTAGCCCTGAGCTCCAGCGGTGACTGTCCTCCGGCTGTCGCAGGCTGCTCGGCCGGCCTCCAGGCTCAGGCGAGCCCCCGGCTTGGCTGGGCCTACAGGCCCAGCCGAGCGGGGGCTCGCCTAGCCTGAAGGCGGCCGAGCAGCCTACGACAGCCACCGCTGAGGCTCCGGGCCAATGTAGGGGGACACATACTCACCTACATCGGCCCTTAGCTCCTCCAGCGATGGCGGTCCCGCTTCCAGCGTCCTCTCTCGCTCCGTTGTTCGCCGGAATGACGTCACGAAAGCCTTTGACCCCGGGGGTCAAAGGCTTTCGTGACGTCATCCGGCGACCAACGGAGCGAGAGAGGACGCTGGAAGCGGGACGCGGGACCGCCATCGCTGGAGGAGCTAAGGGCCGATGTAGGTGAGTATATCCACGAGCGGGGGGGCCATATCCACGAGCGGGGGGGCCATATCCACGAGCGGGGGGGCCATATCCACGAGCGGGGGGGCCATATCCACGAGCGGGGGGGGCGATATCCACGAGCGGGGGGGGCGATATCCACGAGCGGGGGGGCGATATCCACGAGCGGGGGCGATATCCACGAGCTGGGGCAATATCCACGTGCTGGGCAGTATCCACGTGCTGGGCCAATATCCACGAGCTGGGGGCAGTATCAATCCACGTGCTGGGGCAGTATCCACGTGCTGGGCCAATATCCACGTGCTGGGGCAGTATCAATCCACGTGCTGGGGAGTATCCACGTGCTGGGGCAGTATCAATCCACGTGCTGGGGCAGTATCCACGTGCTGGGCAGTATCCACGAGCTGGGCCAATATCCACGAGCTGGGGCAGTATCCACGTGCTGGGGCAGTATCCACGTGCTGGGGCAGTATCCACGTGCTGGGGCAATATCCACGTGCTGGGGCAGTATCAATCCACGTGCTGGGGCAGTATCCACGAGCTGGGGCAGTATCCACGTGCTGGGGCAATATCCACGTGCTGGGGCAGTATCCACGTGCTGGGGCAATATCCACGTGCTGGGGCAGTATCCACGTGCTGGGGCAGTATCCACGTGCTGGGTCAATATCCACGTGCTGGGGCAGTATCAATCCACGTGCTGGGGCAGTATCCACGAGCTGGGTCAATATCCACGTGCTGGGGCAGTATCCACGAGCTGGGCCAATATCCACGAGCTGGGGGCAGTATCCACGTGCTGGGCCAATATCCACGTGCTGGGGCAGTATCAATCCACGTGCTGGGGCAGTATCCACGTGCGGGCAGTATCCACGTGCTGGGTCAATATCCACGTGCTGGGCAGTATCCACGAGCTGGGCCAATATCCACGAGCTGGGGCAGTATCCACGTGCTGGGCCAATATTCACGTGCTGGGCAGTATCAATCCACGTGCTGGGGCAGTATCCACGTGCTGGGGCAGTATCAATCCACGTGCTGGGCAGTATCAATCCACGTGCTGGGCCAATATCCACGTGCTGGGGCAGTATCAATCCACGTGGGGGCAGTATCCACGTGCTGGGCAGTATCCACGAGCTGGGCCAATATCCACGAGCTGGGGGCAGTATCCACGTGCTGGGGCAGTATCCACGTGCTGGGGCAGTATCCACGTGCTGGGGCAATATCCACGTGGGGCAGTATCAATCCACGTGCTGGGGCAGTATCCACGAGCTGGGGCAGTATCCACGTGCTGGGGCAGTATCCACGTGCTGGGGCAATATCCACGTGCTGGGGCAGTATCCACGTGCTGGGGCAATATCCACGTGCTGGGGCAGTATCCACGTGCTGGGGCAGTATCCACGTGCTGGGTCAATATCCACGTGCTGGGGCAGTATCAATCCACGTGCTGGGGCAGTATCCACGAGCTGGGGCAGTATCCACGAGCTGGGGCAGTATCCACGTGCTGCGGCAATATCCACGTGCTGGGGCAATATCCACGTGCTGGGGCAATATCCACGAGCTGGGGCAGTATCCACGTGCTGGGGCAGTATCCACGTGCTGGGGCAATATCCACGTGCTGGGGCAATATCCACGTGCTGGGGCAGTATCCACGTGCTGGGGCAGTATCCACGTGCTGGGGCAGTATCCACGTGCTGGGGCAGTATCCACGTTCTGGGCAGTATCCACGTGCTGGGGCAATATCCACGTGCTGGGGCAGTATCCACGTGCTGGGGCAATATCCACGAGCTGGGGCAATATCCACAAGCTGGGGCAGTATACATGAGCAGGGGCAGTATATCCACAATAGACTGCCCTCTGGGCAGGCTTTACAACTAGTGTTTAATAACATTATTCTTGCACAACAGAGATTACACAAACACTCTGCACACGAGAGGCCAATGAAATACTATAGAACAGCAGGGCTGCACCTTACAAATATACCTCCAGGCCCATGCACTCCAAGTCCAAAGTGACTTATGTCACACTTTATTGTGGTCCCATAAATCCTGGAGGTCGCTGCACGTATAACTTCTTCCATTATTTCTATATGAAGGGTCACAGCATTGGTCCTGAGGCTGCTAGAGTCACGCATGTTCTTTTTTTGAGATGCTTGTGATGACCTGCCATCATTTACAGTTATGTTGTAGTGTTACGTTTGTTGTGCTGTTTGGACTGTGGAACCTTTCTCTCAAAGGCTGTCATCACCACACTTTGCCAGCATTCAAGGCCCTTGTAACAGATCTCTGTGCCCCGACATGGTCACATCTGTCAAAGGCCACTTCCTCGCTGGACCCCCGGGTTCCCCTCGTGTCTCCTGTGACTTTCTCCCATTCCTTAGCCGCAGCTTAAAGAGGGGAACACACAGAGAGCCTGGCTAGCACCCCCAGAAATAAGCCGAATCTGTAGACCTGGAGCTTTTCGTTGGCACAATGAGCAGAAGATTCCTGGTACCCCAAATCATGAGTGGTGACTACTTGTAGGGTCAGAATAGAACTGCTTTATTGGGAACAAGCACAGATATAAATGGGGACAGACAACAGGGGACATTTACATATAAAAAATCACAGCCTCTTCTAGGAGGACCTAATGACACTGATACAGATAATTGCACAAACATTGACTTCATACAGGGTTATTCAGAGAGCAGTGAAAAGCAGGAGAATGACTGGAGAATGAAAAATTCTAGGTCAAAATAGCCAAACCTGAAAAATTCTCCCTTTCATCTCACTTTCCAAATCGGCTATTTTGACCTAGAATTTTTCATTCTCCAGTCATTCTCCTGCTTTTCACCGCTCTCTGAATAACCCTGTTAGAATGAGAAATCTAATTACATTCGGTAGACAGACAAGTAAACATTACTTAACATTTCTAAACAAATTGAGACAATGGGCGATAGCAGATTACAACGTATCCAAATATACACAGATAACAGATACACACAGACAATAGATAGTGAGGCAGTTTTCTTGTATAATCCAGTTCACACAAACCTAATTACATTGTAGAAACTGCATTTTGTTTTGAGCACCCAAATTCTGTCTCCAGCCATTTAAACCCATATTTTTCATGAGGGAAACAGTTACTTTCTGGGAGGAAATTATACATTTAACTCAGCTAATATAAAAAAGAAGCCCATAATAGTTCCAGACGCGCGGCTACAAAAGCCGTGTTCGCCCGTTTCAGAGGAACCGGCGATTGCGGATATACTTAGCACTGTGTGCCATGCGTCTGATGGTTGCAGGAGATGGGAGATTTTGGGTCTGTTTGCCATCTAACTGCTGGGCTGTAGTCTGTAGGCAGGAGGCAAGCACACAGCTCCCTCCAAGTCGCACAGTGACAGCGTGTTCTGTCACAGCCCTCTATGCCCCCCAAAACCCTGGACAGGGACTCTGCTGCCAGCGCACCTTTCCTTGGTCTTAGCCATGGTCTCCTGGAACTCTTGGTTGGCCTAAAACTTGGTGAATCCCTGCTACCTATATGAGCGGTCACTTCATCAGCCCGTGGACCCACAATGCCGCTCTCTGGGGATTTACCTGGTCTCAGATGGAGTCTGGTCTGGGGTGATTACTGAAGGGGAGCCCCAACAGGACCAGTCTTCCATTTCCAACGAGGAGTGTAACTGCACCTATAGAACTATTTCCCGCTCAACCTGCATCCGGTTACCTCTCCATTGGTGTTACTCGGTCCCCCGCCCACGCTTTGCGGTGCTTTTTGGAAAGTGTCATAAGGGGGAGCAGAGCTTTCTAACGGTACCCTGGAAATGGTGCCACTCCTGGGACCACCCCCAAAATCATGTCCTTTGTCTCTTGCAGGGTACACTGAGAGGCTGGTATGCCGGGTCATGCACAGGGTGACTTGGATATAGGAGGGGGGATAATATGGCATGTCAGTCCTCCCAGAACCCACAGTCCCACATCTCCCAGCAGTAATGCCAAGTCCAGGTACCCCCAGTTCAGGGACTACCATCACAAGTGCTAAGTGTTCTAGAAAGCATCATAGAATCCAGACACTCCCATCCTGTGAAGGTCACATTGTTACGTCTCACTCTGCAGCATGTCTCATGCCCCTGGCTTGCCTTTGCATGATGGGAGTGCTTGGTTGCCATGTTGCTATCTAGAAAACGTTGAGATGAGCCGGCCAATCAGGAACTCCTGAGCGCCTTCATGACATCTAGGGTCATCACCGCGACATCACAGCGTGCATGGCCAGCATTGGTGGTGTTTCATATTGAGAGGGGTAATTGACGAGAAATCTATGACATCATCACCATGCCACCATTAGCATTCTCTGTGCTGGTGACTTTAGAGGAAGTTTGATGCGCGGCCAGTTCTGAGAAGTGAAACGAAGAGGTTTTTCCTTTGCTGTAGCTTGTGCTCATTGTGAAACCGAGACTTCTGAAAGAGGTAGTGAAAGTAAGACGTCCCCGAGGCACAAGCCCTGAGGTCCAGAACGAGTGAAGAGCCCTGAGGTGTGAGTCCTGAGGTCCAGCATGAGCGTTCGGCCCATGAGGTGTGGGCTCTGTGGTCCAGCATGAGAGAAGAGCCCCGAGGTCCAGCTCGAGCGATCAGTGGTTTTTATGCTTGTGGGCGCTTCATTCAATGAGTGAACCTGTCCAGGAAAGACTCGCCGGCCGAGTGAGGTGGGAGCCGGACCGGTGAGTATCTGCAAAAAGAAAGACTGATATATTTGAGCCTTGATTGGCCGAACTGCTGCTGTGAAAAGGAGAGTCGCACATCAGCGCGCGGTGCCAGAACCTGTATAAAATAAACACGAGCCGCACCGACCAGTAACAAGAGACCAAAACCAGCATCAGCTTTTATATGACCAAAATGACAGCTTCACCTTCCTGACCCGCTGAGCTCACACTCTATCCACACACTCCCGTATGTACAGCAGCTTTCCAGTCTGCGGCTTTTATCACAGACGCCCAATTCGTAACTAATATATCCGGAATATTCTGTTATCCCATAGTAACTATTATATCCGGAATATTCTGTTATCACATAGTAACTATTATATCCGGAATATTCTGTTATCCCATAGTAACTATTATATCCGGAATATTCTGTTATCCCATAGTAACTATTATATCCGGAATATTCTGTTATCCCATAGTAACTATTATATCCGGAATATTCTGTTATCCCATAGTAACTATTATATCCGGAATATTCTGTTATCCCACAATAACTATTATATCCGGAATATTCCGTTATCCCATAGTAACTATTATATCCGGAATATTCTGTTATCCCATAGTAACTATTATATCCAGAATATTCTGTTATCACATAGTAACTATTATATCCGGAATATTCCGTTATCCCATAATAACTATTATATCCGGAATATTCTGTTATCACATAGTAACTATTATATCCGGAATATTCTGTTATCCCATAGTGACTATTATATCCGGAATATTCTGTTATCCCATAGTAACTATTATATCTGGAATATTCTGTTATCCCATAGTGACTATTATATCTGGAATATTCTGTTATCACATAGTAACTATTATATCCGGAATATTCTGTTATCCCATAGTAACTATTATATCCGGAATATTCTGTTATCACATAGTAACTATTATATCCGCAATATTCTGTTATCACATAGTAACTATTATATCCGGAATATTCTGTTATTCCATAGTAACTATTATATCCGTAATATTCTGTTATCCCATAGTAACTATTATATCCAGAATATTCTGTTATCCCATAGTGACTATTATATCCGGAATATTCTGTTATCCCATAGTAACTATTATATCCGGAATATTCTGTTATCCCATAGTAACTATTATATCCAGAATATTCTGTTATCCCATAGTAACTATTATATCCGGAATATTCTGTTATCCCATAGTAACTATTATATCCGGAATATTCTGTTATCACATAGTAACTATTATATCCGCAATATTCTGTTATCACATAGTAACTATTATATCCGGAATATTCTGTTATTCCATAGTAACTATTATATCCGTAATATTCTGTTATCCCATAGTAACTATTATATCCAGAATATTCTGTTATCACATAGTAACTATTATATCCGGAATATTCTGTTATCACATAGTAACTATTATATCCAGAATATTCTGTTATCACATAGTAACTATTATATCCGGAATATTCCGTTATCCCATAGTAACTATTATATCCAGAATATTCTGTTATCCCATAGTGACTATTATATCCGGAATATTCTGTTATCCCATAGTAACTATTATATCCGGAATATTCTGTTATCCCATAGTAACTATTATATCCGGAATATTCTGTTATCACATAGTAACTATTATATCCGCAATATTCTGTTATCACATAGTATTATTATCCGGAATATTCTGTTATTCCATAGTAACTATTATATCCGTAATATTCTGTTATCCCATAGTAACTATTATATCCAGAATATTCTGTTATCACATAGTAACTATTATATCCGGAATATTCTGTTATCACATAGTAACTATTATATCCAGAATATTCTGTTATCACATAGTAACTATTATATCCGGAATATTCCGTTATCCATAGTAACTATTATATCCGGAATATTCTGTTATCCCATAGTAACTATTATATCCGGAATATTCCGTTATCCATAGTAACTATTATATCCGGAATATTCTGTTATCCCATAGTAACTATTATATCCGGAATATTCTGTTATCCATAGTAACTATTATATCGGAATATTCTGTTATCCCATAGTAACTATTATATCCGAATATTCTGTTATCTCATAGTAACTATTATATCCAGAATATTCTGTTATTCATCATAGTAACTATTATATCCGGAATATTCTGTTATCCCATAGTAACTATTATATCAGGAATATTCTGTTATCACATAGTAACTATTATATCCAGAATATTCTGTTATCACATAGTAACTATTATATCCGGAATATTCCGTTATCCCATAGTAACTATTATATCCGGAATATTCCGTTATCCCATAGTAACTATTATATCTGGAATATTCTGTTATCCCATAGTAACTATTATATCCGGAATATTCTGTTATCTCATAGTAACTATTATATCCGGAATATTCTGTTATCCCATAGTAACTATTATATCCGGAATATTCTGTTATCCCATAGTAACTATTATATCCGGAATATTCTGTTATCCCATGGTAACTATTATATCCGGAATATTCTGTTATCTCATAGTAACTATTATATCCAGAATATTCTGTTATCACATAGTAACTATTATATCCGGAATATTCTGTTATCCCATAGTAACTATTATATCAGGAATATTCTGTTATCACATAGTAACTATTATATCCAGAATATTCTGTTATCCCATAGTAACTATTATATCAGGAATATTCTGTTATCACATAGTAACTATTATATCCGGAATATTCCGTTATCCCATAGTAACTATTATATCTGGAATATTCTGTTATCCCATAGTAACTATTATATCCGGAATATTCCGTTATCCCATAGTAACTATTATATCTGGAATATTCTGTTATCCCATAGTAACTATTATATCCGGAATATTCTGTTATCTCATAGTAACTATTATATCCGGAATATTCTGTTATCCCATAGTAACTATTATATCCGGAATATTCTGTTATCCCATAATAACTATTATATCTGGAATATTCTGTTATCCCATAGTAACTATTATATCCGGAATATTCTGTTATCCCATAGTAACTATTATATCCGGAATATTCTGTTATCTCATAGTAACTATTATATCCGGAATATTCTGTTATCCCATAGTAACTATTATATCCGGAATATTCTGTTATCACATAGTAACTATTATATCCAGAATATTCTGTTATCACATAGTAACTAATTATATCCGGAATATTCCGTTATCCATAGTAACTATTATATCCGGAATATTCTGTTATCCCATAGTAACTATTATATCCGGAATATTCTGTTATCCCATAATAACTATTATATCTGGAATATTCTGTTATCACATAGTAACTATTATATCCAGAATATTCCGTTATCTCATAGTAACTATTATATCCGGAATATTCTGTTATCCCATAGTAACTATTATATCCGGAATATTCTGTTATCCCATAGTAACTATCATATCCAGAATATTCCGTTATCTCATAGTAACTATTATATCCGGAATATTCTGTTATCACATAGTAACTATCATATCCAGAATATTCCGTTATCTCATAGTAACTATTATATCCGGCATATTCTGTTATCCCATAGTAACTATTATATCCGGAATATTCTGTTATCTCATAGTAACTATTATATCCGGAATATTCTGTTATTCCATAGTAACTATTATATCTGGAATATTCTGTTATCCCATAGTAACTATTATATCCGGAATATTCTGTTATCCCATAGTAACTATTATATCTGGAATATTCTGTTATCACATAGTAACTATTATATCCGGAATATTCTGTTATGCCATAGTAACTATTATATCCGGAATATTCTGTTATCCCATAGTAACTATTATATCCGGAATATTCTGTTATCCCATAGTAACTATTATATCTGGAATATTCTGTTATCCCATAGTAACT
The DNA here is from genome assembly GCA_009667805.1 of Leptobrachium leishanense. Classification (NCBI taxonomy): domain Eukaryota; kingdom Metazoa; phylum Chordata; class Amphibia; order Anura; family Megophryidae; genus Leptobrachium; species Leptobrachium leishanense. The sequence goes on from RXON01002470.1 coordinate 99,094, forward strand.
ATTATATCCGGAATATTCTGTTATCCCATAGTAACTATTATATCCGGAATATTCTGTTATCCCATAGTAACTATTATATCCAGAATATTCTGTTATCACATAGTAACTATTATATCCAGAATATTCTGTTATCACATAGTAACTATTATATCTGGAATATTCTGTTATCTCATAGTAACTATTATATCCAGAATATTCTGTTATCACATAGTAACTATTATATCCGGAATATTCTGTTATCCCATAGTAACTATTATATCTGGAATATTCTGTTATCCCATAGTAACTATTATATCCGTAATATTCTGTTATCCCATAGTAACTATTATATCTGGAATATTCTGTTATCCCATAGTAACTATTATATCCGGAATATTCTGTTATCCCATAGTAACTATTATATCTGGAATATTCTGTTATCACATAATAACTATTATATCCGGAATATTCTGTTATGCCATAGTAACTATTATATCCGGAATATTCCGTTATCCCATAGTGACTATTATATCCGGAATATTCCGTTATCCCATAGTGACTATTATATCTGGAATATTCTGTTATGCCATAGTAACTATTATATCTGGAATATTCTGTTATCCCATAGTAACTATTATATCCAGAATATTCTGTTATCACGTAGTAACTATTATATCTGGAATATTCTGTTATCCCATAGTAACTATTATATCTGGAATATTCTGTTATCCCATAGTAACTATTATATCCGGAATATTCTGTTATCCCATAGTAACTATTATATCTGGAATATTCTGTTATCCCATAGTAACTATTATATCTGGAATATTCTGTTATCACATAGTAACTATTATATCCGGAATATTCTGTTATGCCATAGTAACTATTATATCCGGAATATTCTGTTATCCCATAGTAACTATTATATCTGGAATATTCTGTTATCACATAGTAACTATTATATCCGGAATATTCTGTTATGCCATAGTAACTATTATATCCGGAATATTCCGTTATCCCATAGTGACTATTATATCCGGAATATTCTGTTATCCCATAGTAACTATTACATCCGGAATATTCTGTTATCCCATAGTAACTATTACATCCGGAATATTCTGTTATCCCATAGTGACTATTATATCTGGAATATTCTGTTATGCCATAGTAACTATTATATCCGGAATATTCTGCTATCCCATAGTAACTATTATATCTGGAATATTCTGTTATCCCATAGTAACTATTATATCCGGAATATTCTGTTATCCCATAGTAACTATTATATCTGGAATATTCTGTTATTTTATAGTATCTATTATATCTGGAATATTCTGTTATCCCATGGTAACTATTATATCCGGAATATTCTGTTATCCCATAGTGACTATTATATCTGGAATATTCCGTTATGCCATAGTAACTATTATATCCGGAATATTCCGTTATCCCATAGTGACTATTATATCCGGAATATTCTGTTATCCCATAGTGACTATTATATCTGGAATATTCTGTTATGCCATAGTAACTATTATATCTGGAATATTCTGTTATCCCATAGTAACTATTATATCCAGAATATTCTGTTATCACATAGTAACTATTATATCCAGAATATTCTGTTATCACATAGTAACTATTATATCCAGAATATTCTGTTATCCCATAGTAACTATTATATCTGGAATATTCTGTTATCCCATAGTAACTATTATATCCGGAATATTCTGTTATCCATAGTAACTATTATATCTGGAATATTCTGTTATCCCATAGTAACTATTATATCCGGAATATTCTGTTATCCCATAGTAACTATTATATCCGGAATATTCTGTTATCCCATAGTAACTATTATATCCGGAATATTCTGTTATCCCATAGTAACTATTATATCTGGAATATTCTGTTATCACATAGTAACTATTATATCTGGAATATTCTGTTATCACATAGTAACTATTATATCCGGAATATTCTGTTATGCCATAGTCACTATTATATCCGGAATATTCCGTTATCCCATAGTGACTATTATATCCGGAATATTCTGTTATCCCATAGTGACTATTATATCTGGAATATTCTGTTATGCCATAGTAACTATTATATCTGGAATATTCTGTTATCCCATAGTGACTATTATATCTGGAATATTCTGTTATCTCATAGTATCTATTATATCTGGAATATTCTGTTATCCCATAGTAACTATTATATCCGGAATATTCTGTTATCCCATAGTGACTATTATATCTGGAATATTCTGTTATGCCATAGTAACTATTATATCTGGAATATTCTGTTATCCCATAATAACTATTATATCCGGAATATTCTGTTATCACATAGTAACTATTATATCTGGAATA